>JANVCC010000125.1:3541669-3641898 GCA_025345505.1 Todiramphus chloris collaris | reverse complement strand
GTTTCATCGTGGTGGTCTTGATCCACCAGTATCCACTTAGTAATTTGGTGAGGAGTTCTGCATTTGTCAGATTTTCAGTTTCACACCTATGAGATAATTTTTTTACAGTTTACCTGACCACGTAGCCTTCAGAGGAGAAGAATGGATAAAGTTAGAGCACAACTCAATGGAGCTTTTTTTGTGCCACCCTGTCATGGACTTCACGCACAACTCAAGGTCTCAAAGTTCAGCAACCACAAGTTGAAGACCACATAAGGAATAAAATGAAGAACGTATAAGTAACAGGTATCACAGAAGAAGCAATTTGCCATGATGAAAACTGAAACAGAATCTGTCCAGAAAAAAAAAACAATCAACCACAATTTGTCTTAGAGAGGAAGCCACTTCCTGATTCCCCATGGCTTCTTCCCTGATAAACTTTACCTCCCTCAAAGGCTACAGGGAATCCCAGAGATAAGAGCTTCTTTCTTTGGTGAGCAAGTTGGGAAGTTTTGACATAACAAGCTGTCATATCATCATGCTTTACAGCACCTCATATTCAGACCCATCCCACATCCCCAGATACCCCTTGGCTGTGCTAAACCACCGCGTACAACAGGTCAGCACGAGGGTATTGACTATCACTATGGTCAGTTCAAGTTTCTTGTACCTGAGTTAAGGAAGACCTCTTAATTAGGGCATGTGGTACATTAACCATTTAATGGTTAACCATTTAAATGCCATAGAAAGGAATGGAGACAAAGGAAGCCCCTTTCCCTGTTTGTGGGAAGTACAAATACTCTTATTTTCCTTCTGTATTTCGTTCTTTTCTTGTCTTAGCTGCTTGGCTTCAAGCATCCCTGCTGTTCTCTATTACTACCTGAAGCTCCAGAGGTAGGTAGGTAGGAGAGGGCAGCAGATACTCCTGGAGAGGACACAGCTTGAGTTGAAAGAAGATCCTTTTCTTTAAACTCGCCTTCTCTCACTATATGGAACAGTGACCAAAAGTGGTTGCCTTTATGAAAGTTTGGACCATGTTTTCTTTAAAGTTTTCTCGTGCGCTATTTAAGCACATCCCAGTGGCTGACACACTGAACTCTGTGTTTGCTGTTGTTTATGGAGTGCTTGGAAATTACTGTGAAAAGGGCATCAGAAAACAACCTGGTGACATATTCCCCAGGATCTTCAGAGGATTGGGGATCTGCTGATGGTCAAGTGAGAGAATAGTAAATCCAAAAGCAAAGGTTTGTATCAGAATTATATGTCAGAAGGGACCTTGCTGTGCTCAACTCATGCAATGTTTAGTGTAATACAGTCCATATTAATTCAACTTTGCCTCTTCTGATCCTTAGCTGGCTACCCCATCCAATTCACAGTGGGGAGGGGAACACAGTCCTCTACTTACAGGACAGTGCAGACCTGGGAACATCAGCCTGAGAATAAATGTTAGCTGGAAATTCAGAAAAAGTTTCTAAACTCTGGAACAGTAAAATTCTAAGAGAACCTCTGATGAGAGGCACGACAGAAAAAAAAATCTGTCTGCCTTGAGAGAGAATGTGAAGTGTTGTCAACAGGGTCATTTGAGGTAGTCGTCTGCAATAACTGGGTCTGGATTTGATGACGCTGGCAATTTCTCCAGCTTTATGCTCCTAATTAATGTCTCACAAAGGGCACATGATGAAGAAAACTGGAAATTTTTTATATGAGAAATTAATCGTTATTTGATCAGGCTGGATTCCACTTTTTTACACGGCTGGAGACAAACATTCCTCAGTACCGATGGCATTTGAAATGGTTCAGGCAACAAACCAGAGATGGTTATTAATAGCTGTTTCTGAAGTCTACATACACCAAGAAGCAATGCTATTTTTGAAATGATGTGTGCTTCAAAGACCAGATGTCTTCTGTTGTATTAGTGCAGTACATTTCAGTTTGTTTTTAAAGAGCAATCTGTCTTTAGACACATAATGGAGAAATCTCAAATGGGAGCCGAATCTTGTGCTCCCTTTCTAGGTTTTTGGAAAGGAAGACACAAAAAAAATTGTATTTGGGATTATCCTCCAGAAATATCCCTTTTTCCACCAAAACTCAGGAGAAAATACTACCTGCAACAGAGTCTTCCCAAACTCACTTAAAGAGCCATGTCCACAAGATTACTTTTTATTCTGTTCTAATTAAATACAATTTTTGTCAACAGTTTTAATATTAGGACTGTTAGATCTTATGCCTTAATTTTCTGAGTCAAATTCTTTGCTCTAATAAGCACTGCACTAGCCTTATGGGTCCAGAGTTCTGAGGACACAGAAAGTCACAACTCTTAGGTTTTATTTTTACCGTTGTGCCGGAGATTAAAAACAGAAGTGCAGCACTGTTGGAATTTGAGACAGAGACACTGCTTAGGGCATGGAAAGCTCAAATTAGAAATAATTTCCGATTTCTTTGTTTGGTGTCTGTGATAAAAGCTTATCATGGTCCAAGAAAAAAGTGACTGAGGAAAGAAAATTAAGCTACATGATGTTTTCAGGAATAATATAGGAGAAGCCATGATTCTTGCTTCTCTAAGAGGACCCACAGTACTGGCTGATAAATCTTTATGATGCTAAAAACTAAAAATACATTGAAACTGGAACAGTACATCACATTTTCAGTCATATTCCCCCTTCCCTTGCCCATGCCACGTATCAGCCTCAATACAGCACAGTGGCTTTTACAGACTATCTCCTTGTTACCGCACTTCTTTGCTCTTTTATTGCACTCTAACTTCACTTAAATTGTTGCTGGATAAAATATTGTGTGCTGCTCTCAGCCTCAGCCAGCTACATACCACTCCTGAAAATTTTCTGTCCTATTTTACCTTTTACGGTTCAAGGCAAGGTAAAAGATGAGCTTATTTCCTCAGGTTAAAAGTAATATTAAGAATAATTTGCTGAGTTTTGATATGAGATTTTTAAAAGCAATTTGCTGTTATTCATTACACTTTCTACAACCCTTGTAAGTAAGATTAGCTTTATCTTGGAGATGGGAAGATTGAAAGGTAAAGAAATTGTTTGACTAAAGGTGTCCCTGACAAAAAGAGGTTAGAGTATCTAATTCCCAAATTGCTACTCTGGACACAGAGATGTTTGTCTGGTGATTTGTTCACATGGTAATATGAAGCTTGGATCACCGGGCGCTGGGCTGAACTTTCAGTCAGAAGATATTAGAATTTTCCTGCCTCATTTTCTGCAATAAAGATAAAATCTGAAGAATGCAGAATGTCAGGTTTCTGACCTCATCCACAGCTTTTTTTAAAGCGGAGCTATATGAATGGTGAAAGATCTTCCAAGAAGCCTCACATTTGGATTTTCATTCCCATTTGATGCTACTCTTTGCTTCTTAAGCTGACTATTTTTGGCATTAAAAACATGCACTATACTCCATTTTCCATAGTAAGCTCAGGGCTGCCTGACACTCCTATTTTCATGACATATATCAGCAAAGTAAAGACAGTATTTTGGAAAAAAATGGGAACACTTAACAATACATACCATAGAGAAAAATAATGACCTCATTATGGTGGCTTTACTAGTCACTTTATTTAAACACAATGTATCATTCTACATCATCAAGTAATAAATGTTCACAAAGGAACGTAACCCAAAAGATATAAAGATGCTGAAGACATATAAGAAGGAGGTCATTTTATGTAACCACTTGTATGCTTTAAATGAAACAAAGCCCTTTAAGAAAGTAGAGTATTTAGTACAAGGATCAAGACAGCAAATTTTCCTTTTGAAGGTGTCAGCTATGGCTACCTACTGTATTCTAAATTAAGCAATTATTTTCCACTTTGGGGTTGGTTTGGGGCTTTTTTCTGCAACTCAGAGATTTTCCTCGGGCTGAGGAGGGAATTCTGCCAACTGTCCAGATAGCTGAGCTAATCACGAGTCTGCTATATTAAAGGCAGGCAGCCCAAAGATTACAGCTCCAGATCTACAGCCCAGATATGAGAGTTTTCACCTGTGACCTTAGTGTGTGATTCTCCTGGCTCTTTGTTGGCGTACTGCAATATTTCTCAACAGTCCAAGATATTTCAAATAGAATTTAAGCAGGGTAAGCTGCAAATACCTGTCTATTTGGAGACCAAAGTCAGTGATGCTATATTTGCAAGGCTGCAGGAAATCTTTCTTTGCATGGGAAAAAAAACCCCAAAACATCAAACAAACAAAACTTTAAAAATCCTGGTGTCTCATTTATGCTTCCGGACCAGAACAATCTTCCTGGTGCAATTCTATGTTGCTCTCAGTCAGACACCTGACTCAATTAACTTCCTGATCTGTAAATCTACAGGTTACCTCTGGATCTGCTTAAGAAGTTTCTCACCCAAACACAGCCCTGCTGCAAGTCCTCCTATGTCTGCCAAGGTCACAAATGCATTAAAAAAACCTCCTGAAACCTAAGGAACGCTTAATCCTGTTCTGATTGACTCAGTCAACGTTAGTGCACTAAAACTCCTTCTGCTCTCCTGTGCTTGCTGCAGTGAGCAAAGGGGTTAAGGAGCTAAGAAGAATGAATATGTAGTTTTTTTCCACGGGGTGATAATGGAAACTTCAAAGTAATGTGATCAGATATGTTCCAATATACCCTGAAACCATTACTGCCATAAGCATGACGAGCGAACACGTTGAAATTTGAGGCTAAATTGTGTGACTAATTCTGAGTTTATTGAAATGAACAAGGACAAATGAGGTGCTACTTTCTCTCGCAGATACACAATCAATTTTAGAAGGGCTGCAGAATCTTTATCATCAGTTTTTACGCAGTAAATTACATCAGAGATTAAACTTTTCACTTTGGCTCTGGCTACTGTTAGGCACCTTGACTCCTTGTGTGGACAGTAAAAAAAATAAATAAGAAAGCATTCACATTTTTAACATGGTCTGCTACTGTATGAAAATCAGAAATAGTCTGAGAGTTTGGCACCAGTACAGTCTTTGGCACTTAGGTATTTTTCCTATCTTTGCTTATTGACAACCACATTCATAGTTTACTTTTTGCCTGTTTCTGACCTCACATAACTAGCTCAGACACATAGCCACGTAGGTTGGATATTAGGAAAAAATTTCTTTCCTGAGTGGTGAGGCCTTGGAACAGGCTGCCCAGGGAGGGGGTGGAATCACCATCCCTGGAGGGGTTCAGAAAACATCTAGATGTGGTACTTCAGGAGATGGTTTACTGGTCCTGATGATATTTAGCAGACAGTTGAACTTGATGATCATGGAGGTTGTTTCCAACCTTAATGATTCTATGATAACCCAGATAAACTGTTGGGAAATACTTTTGACAAGAATATTCTTTGGCCTGGGGGCCAAGCCGTCCTCATAGAACGCTAAAGAGATGGTTTTAAACACCTGAAGCCATGGAATGCCTAAAATTCATGCCTCCCACTTCTGGAGTGAGTATGGTACACACAGTGCTGGATTATTACAGTAAAGATACGCACTGCTATTTACTTCTCAAGAGACACAATCTCACACAGAATTATCATTGAGGCTGGAATAGACCTCCTGAGATCATCAAGTCCAGCCTAAGACCTAACACCACGACACCTAGCTAGACCATGCCACTAAGTGCAACATCCAAGTGCACATCTTGCACCAGCACATTCTGATTTTACAGTTCCGTTCTCACCCAAACCAGGACAGAGCTCAAGGTGGGCTCAGGGAGACTTTCTGAATTTTGCTTTCTTCCTGAATGGTCACCATGGCAGATTAAACAAAAATAAAATCTGAAGTTACATAAGGAAGCTGCTTTGGACAGACTTTCATGGAGCCTTCCCCCAAGATGTGGGACAACTCTGGCAGCCACGTGAAATATCCCAAGTCTGCTAAGAGAGGCTGAAATTGCATCCTAGGATATCAAGAATGTTTGGAATAGCTTCTAGGCATATTTGGAAGTAGCATATAAGAAGCTACTGCCTCTAATTCTCAGAGAATACAGAGAAGAGGCTTGACAGTCAAAATGACAGGCTGGGGTAATGACACAGGAATGAGGTAAGATATTATTCCTCAAGCCCACCAACAAAGCACTTGCAAGGTTAAAAATTAAAGGGAATAAATTAAATTGGGGTGAGTAGGTCTAGAGTTTTTTGCCATCTCCTGCTATGGAGTAGGAAAAGCTGCAAAACCAGAGAAGGGATGTACCCAAAAATGACCCGGAAGAAGTGCAAGGATTTGGAACAAAGGATTTTGGCCCCAAACACCACCATATGGGTAGCAGATAGGCTGAGCATCGTGAAAGAAGCCTACATTGCTGCTGCTTGCTCTGTACCTGCTTTTAGATAGAGAAATTCAATTTTCAGACTTGTCAATCCAGTGTTGTTTGCCAGCTTCTAACCACATCCACATAAATGCAGTGTAATCATTTTTTCAATGATGTTGCATGTAAACCTGTCAGAAGGAGCTTTGATATCTCTGATCTTTAAGCACAGTTCGCATTTTTTAATGCGATAAATAAATATAACAGAACTGACTGTAAAAAAAAAAAAATTATCATTAAGAGAAAAGCTTCAGTAAGACCTGATAAAAAGAATAAATATACAAGATGCCTGGAAGTGTCAGTCATGTGTATATAGTAGCTAGAGTCTCCCATAGAATGAATATACAAGATGCCTGGAAACGTCAGTCATGTGTATATAGTAGCTAGATTCTTCCACAAAGACAAGAGAAGATAACAGCAGCTTAATTCTCAATTGCTAGCACATACATCACACTTCTGAGATGAGATGTCCTTCTTACTCAGTATGTCTGAGTGCACAATACATCCTCAAAGAGGACAAGAGCTTCTTTCAGTAATCCCAAGCCTGTCCTGTGCGGATGAAAGAAGGTGGAAAAAAAGTGTACAGTAGAATCTATACGCATCTTTAACTCACAGCAAAAGAGGAATTAGATTGAAGAGAGTGAAGCACTGCTTCAGGGTGTACGTTGAATTGACAATACTGAACTCAATTGCAGCAAAAGCTCATCTTGCCTTTGGGGCTTCTGGATGAACTTCATGCCTTTTCAGCCTAGGTTTCTACACTTTATTTATCTTCAGTGGGCTAAAGCTTCTAATTCGTAAGAAAGAGGAGCTGTTAAATTATGACTGCTTTTAGTGGGGGGGAACTACAATTCAAATCAAAGGCCAACCGTAATTAAACAAATTCATTCAAATGGGAGTTACTGTTAATGAGAACTGAATAATTTGTACTCTCAATAAATCAATATCCGTGCCTAAAATCCCACTCCACTATACCCTCCAGTTAACAACTGCAGAAACATCAAACTTTGTACGGGGGAGTTGCGCTGAACTCTTTCCGTGTAGCCAACATGTCAGACTTTGTGACTGATGTGCTTACCACCTTTGTCAAGAGACTGTTTTAGGAACATCTACGTCCTTCCCAACCAAGTTCTACACCTATAACATGAGAGGAGCTATATTATGATAATAATATTAATGTACCTATAACATGCACTAAGAGGCATCCCTCACATCCACATGGGCATGATACAGTCAGGTGTGGGTAAGGGCGACAGCAAGTGCAACCATGTGAGTCCTTATGTTCTACTAAGACATTAAGGACTAGAGAGTGTTTCAGTCTAAATGATCTATGCTCATTTTCTCCACGGAAAATGAACGATATGCCAGGATACACGGAGAAATTCCATACACAGCTTGCAAATTGCAGTTGGGTTTTCCATGGTCTTTCTGAAAGTCGATCATTGATTATATACGTGCTTTAAAGTTGTATGGTGTCCCTGATGGTCTTTGTACCTTGAAAGGAATAAGAGGTATTTATTTCAAGCAGTTTGTGGCAAGGTAATGAGAGCCTAGGGAGCACAAAATTCAATTATGTGAAGTGTGTTATGTATGTGTGTTTCCATGATTTGTATTGATTCACATGCATGACAGATTGGTTATAAATTGGGTAATATATTGGCTTGTAAATGAAATATATTGATTGCAGGAGCATATTAGGTGGTGTATTGAATTCTCAGGGCCACTATGACATTTTATTTGTGGGCGTAAAGAATCTCTGTTATCGTGTGTGTGTCTGGTATAATTGCTTTACAGTGGTGATAGCTGGGTTGTTTATGGAATAAATCACAATATATTTGCACCACAGTATGTCAGGTCAGTGAGTGCCCTTGCCATGATTGAAGAGAAAGGGTAGGTCTGTCTCTCAGAGAGTGAAGAGCCTCTAAGCCCAGGTCACATCACGCACAGCCTTGGCAACTTCACAAGGAAGATGGCTGCTGGTGTATAGGTTGACATATCAAGTTGCCTTCGCCTCTAACTCTGGATCACTTGTTTCTTTTAGATACCATCAAAGCCACCACCACAAAAACCAGCAAACAAACAAACAAAACCTCCCAAAACCTGAAAAACCTTCTTACGTAGTCACTGAGTTGTAGCACTACTCCTACATGGACGTCCCTCTGAAGAGAAAATGCAAAGGAACAAATTCTATTAAGGAATGAGTAGGTAGTGAGGAATTCTGAAGGAGCAAACGTGGAAAAAACATTGTTACTTTCATCTTACAAAAAAATCACTCTTATGGCCTGCAGATAGATTAAGACAACAATTTGTCTCGTTGCACTGATGCTTTTTGCTTGCAAAAATGCAATGGCAAATGATAAAAAGTTTGTTTCTTCTAGAGTGGGAAGAAGATTTATTTCACCTTATTATTTATATTACTTCTTATAGTTGCAAAAGTATTTCAATAATCTTTATAGAGCTCAATTATACCATAGCCAATTGATATGAGTGATTTCAGTACTTTTTAATATGCTGTTTAAAATCTCCAGTGTAAAATATTCTTAATGCATAGCATAAAATATATAGCAATCTCTTTTAATGTAACGAAGTCCTGGCTTTATTTTGTAGCTAAAATGCAGAAAGTATAAAGATTGAGTTTGTATTAGTCTGTAGAGATATTCCCCTTGCTTGCTTAGGCTGAAGTTCTCTCAGTATTTCCACTTCTTATTGAGCAATGAGGTCTTGCACTGATCTTGTTTACTTGTGTTTCAAGGAATAATTATTTCTTCTACTTCTTGGTTTTTGACTGTTCTTAGATGTGTGAAATGTACTTTGTGCTACACTGGAGGTTAGGTTATGTTCATCGAAGTGCCTCCTCTTAGCTTTAGCTTCTGAGGATCAGGTGTTCAGTTACCTAAAGTGGTGTGCAAGTGGTAATTACAAATCAACTTTCCTGATGGGATACAATTGAGCTGGATATTTGCCACCTTTAAAAATATTCTGTGGCACTCAAACCTTCCCATCAGTATTTATTTATTTGGTTTCTCATATTTCAGACAAGCTTCTGAAGAAGAACACGAGTGGAGGCAACATTTGCACACGGAGATGTCTCTTGGACTAACCAGGTATTTTCTTGAATTTCCAAACATGTGGTAATGAACACTTCATAATACTTATTTTCATGTAACCACGGGGAAGAAGATATACTGTAATGTGATAGAGAACAATTTTTCCTCTGTGGAGGAAATACTGAATCTAAGCATCAAGAGACGAAGCTTCCAAAAAAGCAAGATGTGTCCAAAAAATGACAATGTAATACCCTTTGCACCTGCCTTGCCTTTCTGATCTGCCTGCTTCACACCTAGTCAAGGTGCACTGTAGCAGGAGATCTTCCAAATGACAGCTCTTCTCTTTTCACACGTGTTTTCCAGAGTTCAGTAAAGCGCTGCTTGATATTTCTCCACTAGAAATGTACCTGTCCCTTCAAGAGTCCTAGCTTCAAGTTAATAATGACAGGACTAGAGAATTTCTTTACTGAAGGAGTAGTCAGGAGCTGGAATGGGCTGCCCAGGGAGGTGGAGTCACCATCCCCAGAGGTATTTAAAAAACGTGTAGATGAGACCTTCAGGATATGCCCTAGGGGGATGGTGAGGTGTGGGATGTGCTTGCTGTTGTTGTTGTGTTTGCTTGTTGTTGGGTTTTTTTTTTGTTGATGGTTGGACTTGGTGATCTTAGAGGTCTTTTCCAACCATGACAATTCTGTGGTTCTATAAATTCACAGAATATATCACAGCATTTGTTTCTTCATTTGTTTCACCGAGCCACACCGTGAGCTATAGGATGCTGAATGCTCTTGTGGGTGGAGCGGATGATTTGCTTAAACTGCTAAATAGATAACTTTAAATTTCTGAATTTAGGAAGATCCTAAAAAGATCCAGAGATATAAGATCCTAAAAAGATCCAGAGATATAACTTAGTGCATTTGACATACTGAGAAGTGTACTGTCAGTGTGACTTCTCCTGGAGGCTCAGGGCCATCCTGCAGATCCTCGTTTGCTCTAACTCAGTGGAGAGGTATTTATGAATACTGGCCTTCTAGATGGCTTCTGAAGAACGGCAAGACTTCAAGGAATGCCATTTCAGAGAAGATCCTCAAATACTGGAGTACCTACAGTTAGCTGTTACTGCCACAAAAAAAAAGAACCATCGCTGCACATCAGTGTTCTGCTTGACTTTAGCTCCTGGAAGTTTCAGAGAAACTCAAAGGAACACTGCTTTGGAAGAGGAATGAAAACTTAGCAATTTTCACTCCACCAATTCACAAGGAGACAGCATTCTGCATTTCTCCTGCCCTTCCACAGCATATTCGTGTCCTTCTGTCTCTTTCACTGCTCATGAGGAGATGCAGAGTTGGGAGTTAATACCAGCTTGCATTGCGTGCTTCATGGAAAGCATATTCTTAGCAATTACTTGGGACTCTTAATTGAGCTGAACTAAATAACGATGTGTTAACTTGGTTTGTTTACTGTTACTCAAGGATTTACAAAAGATAACCCATTTAGGGGTTAAGGTGCCTGTGCTAATTGTTTTCCTGAACAATACATCTTTCAATCACCTTTTCCATTATCCACGTAGATTAACTCTATTGTCTTTGAAAGTAATTGACACTACTCTTTATTCTTCTATCATCTCATAATAATGTCAGGGTAAATACAACAAGAGGTAATTAAATCAGCAAAGGGGATAAATTCTGCACTCCATACAAACAAAAAATGATAAATCTGGGGAGATTCAGTCAATACTACTAAGAGATAAATAATAAGATATAATAATAGGAATATTACCCAGCTTTGTAATTTATTTTCCCTGAGTTTTCAAGTGTTGAGAACAGGTGCACATAAGTGCCAAACTATGGTGATTGAAAAAAAATAAGGCCATTGCATTGTTTATACCTAAACCTGGGCTTATTGTAGGTAATAGTTCATAAATTTTAATATTGTGACAACCACCAACCCACTGGACCACATTATCACACAGAGAAGCCGAACTATTTCTGTTCAAATAAATTTCATTTTTTTCTACCTCACAATCTACAGAAGTGTGGTTCAAGGAAAAAAAGCAGGAAAACCTTTCAAGATTTCCTTTGGTAGGCTCTGTCTAAAATGAGTTTGTAGACGGTAATTAAGATTTAAACTACTTTGTCCATTAGCTGCTTATCATCTTGCTTGGAAACCACACAGAAAGAATATATTGTTTAATCAATCTGCCTCCTTTTTCAGGCATAATTTCTCCTTAGAGTCTGAGCTATGAGTATACAAATTTTGTGTTAGTCTTTGGACTGTGTTTGGAACAAAAGGACTCAAAGTGCAGACAAGACACTTTGGACAGTATTGTAATTCACATGACTGATCGATAAGAATATTGATTAAAAATAACAGTTAAAAATATTGGCATCCCATTCAGCTGAGAGCAACTGTAAACAGATTAGAATATTCCCAGGTTTTACTTACTATAATCTGTTAATCATGTGCAAAGCCCTGTCATTCTAGCCAGTTACTAGAAGTTTTGTCACTTTTTTTTTGTGAGAGGGCATCATTCAGAACTTCTGAGAGACAGATAGTTGAAAATGAAATTCACTTTCTCCAAAAGATCCTCAGATTTTAAATGTTTGGTCTAAATGTCTTTTCCAACATCAGAAAATAAGTCAGGAAGACGGGTAAATATCTAGGATGGTAAATGTAGAAGCACAGACTCCTAAGGAAATTAGGTCTAGTAAGGTCCTTGCAAATACATTCCACAATTAAAATATTAACAGTATAGTGGCTTTACTCAGAGTTCCAAGACTCCCCTACATGTAGCATATGTCACTGATGGAGTTCCTGTTTTTTAATCAGTAGAAAAATAAAACATTAAGCAATGATAGACCATAAACTAATTACCAGAACTGAACCATAGAACTGAACAACGTTTTTCTCACCAGCTTCACATCTAATCTTCTCTTACCTAATCTTATTGATTCTTTCTTTGTCAGCAAAGAAATTCCACAAGGATAAATGGTTTTATAAAAAGCAGCGGACATTTGTCTACTGCATTCTCTTTTAAAGTCAGCCTATGGGTGGGCAACACTATAGTTCAAGGAACTGGGATTAGTCAGAGCTGCATATTGTCCTTTTACCCCTACAGAGGCAGCAGAGAGTGCCACGTCTTTAGACCCACCCAGCTGTCATCAACTGTCACAAACCAGTAATATTTTGTTGATCCAGCTGACCTAGGTTACTGCAGAGGAAGACTTGTACTGCTACCAAACGACCCCTCCCCCCCCCCCCCCCCCCCACTGATTAATTATCTCAGTTTTGTTACATGATCTTCTATCTCAGGTCATATATGACCTTTAAGAATGCTCATTTTTTGCTATTCTGTCTTTGACAACACAACAAAACTGTCATTATGGGAAAAGTGGTTCACCTAACCCAGGAAAAATAAAAGTACCTTTTCAGAATTAGTTAATGTGGCTTCAAAAAGGACTTTTCTCATGCATCATTCTCACTATGTGATTATTTTAACTGTTTGAAATTACATGACGTTCTTCATGATACCTTGGCTTGCTCTTTAGTTCAGAGACATGGCTGGAAATGAACCAACTGATTTTTTCCCTTTTTCTTTGAGACACCTAAATAAACGTTGGGGTTTTTTAAAATACAAAAAAAATCCTGTTTTGCCAGGAACACATAGTACTATGTCTTCTGAATCTATCTTAGCAGAAAATATTGCAAAGCAACAGTTTCATGTGCATTTCTTTGGCTGATGCCAGTTTAAGCACCTTCTAAATCTGATCACGTGTTCCTGTATCAACAGTTTGTGCAGCTGGGCCTATAGCATATCATAAACTAATCCAGAATAAAACAACTCACCAAAACTATACTTATTCTTCATCTTAAATATTGCCTTACTCCAGTTCACCAAATGGCTGCCCATAGAGCTGGCCCAGCACAAAGCTTAGTTGTTGGAAGAACCAGCTGAAAACTTGTGGAACAGGGGAGAGGGACTGAAAGGGAATTGCTTAAGTTAGCTTCAGCAGCAGCACTAGTGAATGTGGAAGCATGGAAATAGTTTCATTTTGCTCTGAATATGAACTTCTTTATATGGAAAATATATGCAAATCGACCAGATGTACTTGAGAGGGGAAAACATAGAAGCCCTGATTTAGCAAAGTACTTAAGCACGCTCTTAAAGTTAATCATGTGCTTAAGTCTATTCACTGAAGCACTTGACACATGTGTATGCTTTTGCTGAGTTAATGTAATAAAGCAGAGACCATAATGATAGTCCTAGGATAAACAGACAGGCTGAGTTGTTAAAACCAAAGTACGTGTGAGCTCCTGTTTCCTATACCCCATCCTAAAATAGACCCCTAATGCAGGGCTGAGGCTCATGCTGCAGGCACTTCTGCCTTTCTGTTGTGTAGTGAGGGAGCTCAATGGTTAGTCTGGACTAGACAGCAAATATTCACATGGCCCAGACTCGGTGGCATGGCTTGTGCATCACAGACCGAAAGCTGTCTGGCTTTCAAGGACTAACCTTCCCTCCTGGCCAAGGGGGTCTGGAAGAAGCATGTCACTAAGTGTGACCCGATAAACTGTGATCTAACAACCCTAAGCTGATGCCCAACTCGATGGACTGTACCTCCCACTACTGGGTCCTTGTTAAAAAGGAAAAAGCAACAGGCATGAAATAATGTGAGAGAGATGTAGGTGAAGACACCTAAATATAAACCTTTGCTTACAGGGATCTACATGTGCATGACATGTCAAAGTTCCTGTGATGCTCGCAAGAGAGCTGGCCCATGTACTCACAGAAAGCAAAACAGCTCATCTTAAAACAGACAGTGACTGGGTTGTTCCAGCTAAATGATTTCTAGTCTTTGTTGATCATAGGGACCGTATCTTTACTGATTATCATGGAGAATCTGCTCACATATAGGTACTTAGACTTCAGCATCCAAATCTTGAACTGGATCCTAACCTGAGTGAGCTACATTTGCTCAAGATGCTCCTGTGAAATGGAACACAGAAAGTTCATTTGGTAAATACCTTGCTTTATCTTCTTTTTCTGGGAAGCTGATATAGTTGAAGGCAGAGCACTGATCAAGGTAGATCCTTGTTCTGACCAACTCTGGCCTTTCTTACATCCCCATGCTACCTTGTTCTGATACACAGACATTGTTTACTTAGTCTACATCCCAAGTGTGGGGCTGGAATCTTTTGAATTTCATGCTTTCATCAGATTTTCAATTGTTTTCTTACTAACCACAGCAACCTATCACTTTCCTTCCCTAATTCATTGCTTCATGCAGGAGTTTACTCTTCTGTTTTTTTTTTTCTTTCTTCACTTTTTACCTGTTTTCTGTGGCTATTGTAGACTTGAGAACTCATGCGAAGACATTCACAGAGATTCTGGGATGTGAGCCAACTATCATTTCAAGCTTAGATGCCACTTAGTGTTCTTCCAATTTATTAATTTTTATTATTATTATTCTTTCTTTCTCTTTTTTTTTTTTTTTTAAAGTACAGCACTCTTTTCCAGGACTTAATATAGCATCTGCTGTGTAATGAAGGTATAGTACTCACTCATACCTCATTACATAGTGCAATTCATATTCCCTCACGTATATCCCCACATTCATTTTACTAGAGTGAGTAAAGCCACATGTGCTTATCATCAATTACAGAAAAAACAAAAACAAACAAACAAAAAAAAAATCTATCTACTTCTTTACTTCAAAGAAAATCCAATAGAAGGATTCAAGTTACTCGTCAGAAAACGACCAGATAAATATGGGCCAGGTGAACATAAAAGTATGTTAGTATTTCCTTTCTAGAGAGGAAGCAAGCAGAGAGGGACAAATTTTGGAGACCAGTTCATGGACTGAAATGGAATAAGTTAAACTGGAACTATTCCAATTTTATATGTTACATTCCTCAGAAGCACATTATAAGACGTTCAAGCTACATATTAATGATAGTAGGCATCCAGTTGACAAATTAACACGTAAGCTCATTTCAGATGGAGGTAAAGATG
Source organism: Todiramphus chloris collaris (assembly GCA_025345505.1). Lineage (NCBI taxonomy): Eukaryota > Metazoa > Chordata > Aves > Coraciiformes > Alcedinidae > Todiramphus > Todiramphus chloris. The sequence goes on along the minus strand of JANVCC010000125.1, from coordinate 3,626,565 downwards.
ACAAAAATACGTTTTGTGTTTATAAACAATGCCTACATCACCGTGAGGTGTTGCCTGCCAAAAGCTCTGTTACAACCGGTGTAAATCTGCACTATGAAGCAAATGTGACTGGCTTTGATTTGCCACTTGTGCTCAAGTTAGGCAATACCCTCACGGTATTTGATTGCAATTGCATTCAATTTTAACTGGACTTGATAAACTGCAGGACAACATAAGATCAGCTCCCTTTTATTCACTCCCCTAAACATCAGTCTTCTTATACTTTACAAGAAAAAAGAGGGACCTTCAGCTTACAAAACATAACAAAAAAAAACCCAACCTTTATTCTTTCAACTTCCAACCTGCTATAAATTTTACACTGTTGTGACTCTATTGACTGAAGTGGAGTTGGTAGCAACCTAATGAGTCGCTCTACACGGCAACCTTGTAGGACTGATGCCTGCATTGGCCAAAAGATGCATATCCTGAATAATAAAGTTGGACACTGAGATATTTTGCTTGATATAGGCATAAAAGAATGCAACTACGTTGCCTTCTCCAGCATGTATTTTACTGGACAAACTTTACTACTTCTACTGAATGATAATGCCCATTAATGGCTTGTGCATGGAGTAGATTTATCTGAAACCTGGATGGGTCTTGTAACTGTTTAGAGTGGAAGAAAAAAAATCTTTAATAACAAATGAGTGTGACTGTAAAGTATACTAAAAAAGGATTTTCAGGAGTTTGTACCTACAGTGTACATCAAAGAAAACTACCCCGGGTTCCTCTCATAGAAAAGAGAGCGCTTGTTTGTGTAGTCATTGATGTGATTCATCTCCTTAAACAGGCACCTACATTTGGTTTAATACAAATTCTGTTGACCAGCTCTTCACTGACTGGAAGAGCTTGGAGAGCAAGCTCTGATGTAGACATCCCATTGTAGATACCTGGTGTGAGGTGAATTCATCGTTGCTGTAGGTCTTTCATTTCAGGATAAAAAGCTAACACTACCGCTGTGTGCACGTTTGGCTCAAATTTGGGGTGCACAGGAGACTGAAGATCCCCAAGAAAAATAACTGCATTTTATTGCAGAAAGCAAGTGCTGTTCAGCATGGGAACTGTGGCATTTCAGCTTTTACATCTTTTGTATTCAGCCCATCCAGGACATGCTACTTCTGCTTGAAGATTTCTGTGTCTGTCTTCACCTCAAACTCTACCATAGCCTATATGAAGCTAAAAGTACAAAAGCTGTTTATGCAGTTATGCTCAATCAGTTGTGCTTTCCCTGTGTCTTTAGCATGATCTCTGGAGCAGCCATGCCTCATTATCTCACACTCCACCAGACTGTAGGACCTGCTTGGGCATTTGCATGCTCTATGTTCAAATAGTTTTACCTCCAGTCTATCACAACCAGCCCTTCAGTAGCAATGCCTCCCTGAAAACGTAGGAAAACTGCTTTACAACTTTATCACTGCTTAGCTTGTCACACAATGGACTAGTGTATGAAAGCATCCCTGTTGAAAATCCACCTTAGAAAAGTTCCTTTATCTAAGTCTCACATCGGTAAATCAATAGAATACAAGTAACAGCTTTATATCCCTCTAATATGTTGCAGATCTTGGGTCATGCTCATTCAATAAACTTTCCCCAGTTCATGGTATTTTTTTTTTAGATGAGAATCAATATCCCTCCATCAATGCTGGCTTGATACTGCAGAAGAACAGGGAAGGTAAGGGAGTTTATGGATGGCTAGAAATTAAGTATGTATTAATTAAGACTATCTACAGAGTCTGCTTGACATTTCATGTCAGATTTTTCTTAAAGTTACTCTAAAGTAAGCTATGGAAAGAGAAAGTTTTTTGATCAACAGCTGACTATTTTGTTTGGAATGGCAAATCAACAGACAACTATTGAGATGGAAAAATTCCCATGTAAATGATATGGTGAAGGACTATGGCAGTGTGGGAAGGTGAATTCCTGTAGTCTAAGCTGCAGGTCACCGTGGGTAGAATTTCTGAGTAAGGTAGCAAAGTCAGAAAACATAGCTTAGTCTGACAGTGACTACACAGGAAAGATGACATCAGGCAGGACTTTGATAATATTGACTCTGCCAGTTATTCCATCATGAAAGCAAGCAAGAATGGTTTGGGACATAACTCACATATGAATCTTCAAGACAGATAATATTATTTTTTTTCCAAATTCTATCAGTAGGTAGACAAGAAATGCCAGGAAAGATTCCTTATTTACCTCTGTGACTCCAAATTATCATCCAATACACCAAGGCTTCCGCTATCTATACTTTGGAGGATGACAGTTTTCTTCTATCCCTTCCCTTCTCCAGATTGCTTGCAGATTATTTCTTGTATTCATTCATGCAGCTCCCAGCACAGCTTGATGGCTGGGGACTCTAAATTGTCAGTATTACAGAAGCACCAATAACCTCAATTTACTTGAATGACCGTTGAATCAAACTCTGCAGATGCAATTACACCTATGTGTATATGCCTGTGCCAGGAAAGAGGACTTTATTTCCTTGTAGATGAAAGGCCCCGCTGTATGTGAAATATTATTATTACTTCAAACCACAATCCTTAATTTAGAGATCCGAAGTTATTACAACAACAAGACACATTTGTCATTTGCTGGGGATATTACTTTAAAAATTTATGCTTTGCTGTTTTAAATATGCATTCAAAACACTAAAGGCTTTTTGTTCAAACATTAAGATTGGAGTATTACACTGAAATTCCCAAGTAATAATTAATTTTATGATTTCAGCAGTTAAGCTCCTTGGGCCAAGTGCTGCAGGAGGCACAGGAGATGCAGAAATTGGCTCACGGTTGGGGAATATTTTGTGGTTTCCTGTCTTTTCTGCCAATTCATTCAAGCACGTGTCAGGCTTACAGTTTCAAGTGGACCTGATCTGCCTCCAAATGATCTGAATTGCCACATTAAGGGGACAGAGGAGGTCGAGAACAAATCTATTATATCATTAAAAGGGCAGGTTTGTTGCCTTCTTGCTTTGTGCAGTTACTACTATTTGTGCAATGTGGATCTTGGCTTGTTTTCTGATAGGGTTCTTATCACTGTAGTCACATCATCTCTCCCTAATGAAGTGAGTTGGGTTGACAGACTGGAGGACACAGCTACATATATTCCTTTGACATGGGTGTCAGAAAAGGGTTCGATGACTCACGAGTCATCTCATTGAACTAATTGAAGCACTGGCACATTTTCTACAAAGTATTTATCTCGTATTTTCAGTTTGTTCAGGTTTTTTCATTTGTTTATGCTTCCTTTTTTTAACGCAATATCGGTGTCTTAATGTCAGATAAGAATTTAAATGAGAAAGAGGATTTTAAAATACTGTATTTTTGGCATGCTTTCAACCTGCTTTATAATTAGAGCCCTAGCAAAAAAAAAAGTTGTGTTAACATTTTTTTTTTTCCCCAGCACAGAAATCTCCAGAACTCTTCAATCATAGCAAAGAAACTGCCTCATTAGGCATCTGTAACTTGCAACTATTGCATAAACCAAAGTTTTCTTATTTGTTTAGAGGAGTAACTGACATGTTTTCATGTGACTGGAGTCAATTATGGATCATGTCAGCCGTCATGAAAAATGAGACTATAAACAAACAGAGAAGACAGTTTGGGTTTTCATAGCATCCCTTATATTCAAAGTACATCAAAGGAGTGTATAAAGGTGCCCGGGACAGGGAAACAGAGCACATGTCCACATCTTCCTTAGCCTTGGGCACCGAGAATTTCTTTTTTAGTGAAGTGGGGGATGCCACAATGGTGAAGATTTTATCAACAGCTTTGATAGACGGGAAGAACAAAGGGTGATCACTGTAGGGAATGATTAACAGATTAAGTTCAGAGGTCCAAGAAGTTAAGAGAGCTATATACAGGCATGGAGATAGACAGCATGGGAACCACGGAGCCGGCAAGTAAGAGACAGGGAAGCACACAGATGACAGACAACGTGGATGTACTTTCCCTTGACAATTCATTGCCTTTTCTTAAAAAGAGTTCACACATACTCAGGCAACCCAAATAGAGACTAGCACAATGAGACACTACTGAGGAGAGGGGGGGAAAATAAAAAGAACAAGTATGAATGTCAACGCACAGACTTTGCAATCAGCCAGCTTACGCTACATTTGAGCTGGTAAGTGAGCAATCAGAAGTTCTGTAGCTCATTTCCAAAACAACAGAGGAAGCGGCGTACGTCTTCAGTATCATACACAAGAGCACAGAGAGCAAGGCTGGAAGAAACCTCAAACGTCAACTAGCCCTTTTTTTTTTTTTCTGTCACAAGGCAACGTAAGCCTTGTTGCACCTTTTAGAACTGAATGTCTCCCTAACCACTTCCCTAGGGACACCCAGCCATGAAATCCATATGTCATCCCTGTGAAATCTTCTTCCATGCATCTTCCACTTCCCCACGAGGCTATATTTCTTCCTTAGGAATAACTAAAACTTAACTGTCTGGGGATGTCAGTTCAGGTCCTGAAGCGCAGGCATTTATCACCATTAGATATATCCTGAGGTGTCCAAAATATCCACATGGGCTGACAGATATGACACAGAAGCCACAGAAGACACAGAGTCTTCTGTAAAAGGGGGTGGAGGCCAGGCAAACCATTGTAGGAAATCTTAGATGCTATGCAGGGTGCCTTGCAAGCCTCACTGAGCTGTAAATCTAGTGTCTAACCTAAGCTTGTGATCCTGTCTAACCTAAACCCCGCCTTGCTACCATTTGAATCACTTTGTCCTATCCACAGATGGGACGGATGCAACTCTTGGCCATTCTGAAGACTGGAAGCGCTACTCCAGCTGAACAATACCCATAGCTTCCATAACAGGCACTGGAGGTCTGGCTTGGATAGCTGAGCCCAGACCATCCTTCAGCTGATCAGAGAGTAACGATCTATTTTAGGCTGACATGACACTCTCCATCAGCTCTGTAGTCAAGCTGTCTTTTGAATCGGAAATATCGGAATAGGAACAGAAGCTAAGTGAACGTGAAGACATCTGTGCATAGCATCTAAACGGCTTAACATCAGAAAAAGTCTCCTCCACAAGAAGCCTAATTCTTTCTGCTAGTTGTGGCCAAAACTGAACGATTGTTTCACATGTCTAACAAAGCATATCATGCTTCTTGAACTATTTCTGCATAGTGTTTGCCTTTTTTTTTTTTTTAAGTTGTGTGACTCTGAACTTGTATTCAGAACCAATAATATTTTAGATCCTCTGCTACAGAATGACTGCCTTGTCTACTACTTCTCATCTGTACATAAAATGGTTATCAGCACGTGAGGATAAAATTATGCTTTTGCCCTTACTGAATTGCAATTAATTTCTTTGGGGACTGTCGCATTGTTTTGTCAAGATAATTTTGTCAAGTTCATGTTAATCATGTCTTTCACCATGTCCTCCTGGTAGCCCCACCCAGCACAGCAATATCTACAAATCAGCTGAGTGTAACTCTTCCTTTATATCCGAACTCACTATACTCTGAAGACTGGTAAGTCCCTGGCAGTTCAGTGACGGATTTCTATGACGGTGATCTATTGATAATCACATTACAAATGTGGTATTTCAACCAGTTTTGCACCTATATCAGATTAGTTCTGTTCAGATCGTATTCCCATAAAAGGATACCATGAGAAATAGTGTCAAATGCCTTCCTAAATCTAATACAGATGACATCTATTGCTTTTCCCTATCTGCAAGGCTTTTACACTGTCATAGTACAATTTTAGAAGGCTTAGCACAATTTTGTCTTGACAAATCTATTTTGGCTGCAACTCGTCCTTTTGTTATCTTCTAAGTGCTTACAGATAGTTTGATTGATTAGTTGTTCCTGTATTGTTCCAGGAACCAAAGTTAAGCTCACTGGTCTAGAATTCCTTGGGATGTCTCTTCTCTCTGGCTTTTAAAAAAGAAATAATCAGATTTTCTCCTATCAATTGTCCAGGAATTCATTTGCATTTCATAGGTTCTCAAAAATATCCACTAAGAAACCTGCAGTTACTCCAGCTTTCAGCCTAAGTCCCCTGTCATGAAATTCATGAGAACCAAAAGATTTGAAAACTTTGTTTTCTTATTATAACTTCAGGTTTTTTCCCCATTGTTTGCTCTCAAATTTCATTTGCAAAGATATCTGTGGTGGTTTTTTTCCCCTTTCTTCAAACAAAAGTCAGAGTGTAATTTCTTTTCAATTCTAGTTACCTTCAAAACTACAAAAAAAAAAAACCCAAAAAACAAAAAAAGCCCTTTTCCAGAATCAACCTGACCTTGTATTTCACAGCAAAATACAGCATATTCATGAATTTCAGGATATTGTGCTTACTTCTTTGATGATGTTTATGTTCTTATCAGGAATTCAGAAAAATTTAATTAAGTTAATTTAAGAAATGATTGCCTGTGCCGAGTTTAGCAGATGCATAGTACATAAGTCTTCAGTATTTCTTTAACATTTCCCCCTTCTAAAGAAATTACTTAAAAAGTAATCCCCTTTTTTGAACTCTAATATCTTACATAATAGTTTGGGGTTTTTTTATCTGGGGAATTTTTCAGAAGTATCTTAAGTGTTTTAATGTCTATAGCCCCATTATTTATCATTTAATATATATTTTTAACAAATAGGGACTTCTCTGAGCCACAAAAGTCACTCTGAGTTGCACCCACTTTCTAGTTGCTAATAGTAAATAGTCTTGAAAAGCAGCACTTAATAGGTAATTTTTGTGACGTTACTTGTAGTACTTCGCTTCTCAAGGCAAATTACAGAACTTCCACCACCATGAGTAGTAAGAACTTTTACAGGCTTCAGTGTGTTACATACACACTTTCCTGATATCCATCTTCAATTTACAGTAGGATTAATTTCATTATATTACCCCATTCTGCATTGTCCTGCCCTCCAGTCAACAGATACTTGGAAGCATTACTTAAGTGCAACCCTAAACAGCTAGCTGCAGTCTAGCCATACTTTCTAGGTAACTGGAAAGGGTCTGGATCTTTACCTGTATAAACTCACTTAAACCCTCACACCATTTCTGTTACTTCCCAGATCAGCCATGTGAAAATAAAAGCAGAAGCATTAAAGCACTCTTCCACTTGGGTACTTGAGACATCATAGATCACAGGTCATAGAAACAGAATGGTTGGGGTTGGAAGGGAACTTAAAGATCATCTAGTTCCAACACCCCTGCCATGGGATGAGACATCTCCCACTAGATCAGGTTGCTCAGAGCCCCATCCAAACTGGCCTTGAAGACTTAGAGAAACGGGGCATCCAGAACTTCTCTGGGCAACCTGTTCCAGTGTCTCACCACCCTCACAGTGAAGAATTCCTTCCTAATTTCTAATCTAAATCTACCTCCTTTCAGTTTAAAACCACCACCTCTCATCCCATCACTACAGCCCCTGATAACAAGTCCTTCCCCAGCTTTCCCACAGGCCCCCTTTAGGTACTGGAAGGTCTCCCCAGAGCCTTCTCTTCTCCAGGCTGAACACCCCCAACATTCTCAGCCTGTCCTCATAGTGGAGACTGTAGGGTCTGACTTCTTATTCATGCTGAAAGAAAAAAAAAAAACCCCAAACATCCTAACACTCCTCTGCACCAGGGAAATGTGAATTCCTTATCTGTAAAACAGGCAAGGCACAAAAGAGATGAAGAGAATTGACCCAAGTCACATACAGGAAAGATGTTGTCAGGGATGCAGGGATCTGACACATCATTTCCCCAACTTCTCCTGTTTCATATCACTGTAGTTAAGATACAGCAAAGAAAGAGGCAACAATATAATAATATAAAAAAGAATAATCTATATTTGGGGTCTAGCTGGATTTCAGGCGGAAGAACCTCTCCAGCCAAAGCACAGCCTACAAACTTGCTGAGAAGCGTGCAAAAACGACCAGGCTGGAATTTGCTTACAGAAGATTTGGTGATACTGTGGAAACTACAGCAGTAATCTTCCACTGGCGTGGGTACAGGGTATGTACTTAGTTGCTAAAAATAATTGAAATCTTGCAAGTGGAAGCCAGGCATGTAAAATGTGCAAGTATCCAGCCTCGTCTGACACGGCAACATTAATAAGATGCGTAATCCCTTCTTCAGGAATGTAGGCAGAGCACATGTGAGATGTAGTCTGAACAGTGGGTTATTAAATCAAGAGGGGCTGGCAGAGGAGATAAGTACAGGAACATCAATTTGTGTGCACGGGGATATTCCTATATTAATAAAACTTTAATTTTTAATTGAATTCTCTCGGCCAATTCAATTTCCTTTTTCTTTTCCTCTCGCTTGATTCCTGCCTTTTCAATAAAAAAAAAAATCCACCTTATTTCAAAGCATTGAAAAGTTGATAACCAATGAAAAAATGTATTTGTTCCTTTTCACTTTCACAACCTTTTGTAGAAAAGGTAAGAATAATATCTGGCAAAACAAAGTGGATGCAAGGAGCTGCATGCATTTGCTAGAAGCACACACAGACTGTCTAGTGGTGGACTCCGGAAAGAACTTTAAACAAAAGAACTAAGTGATGACTGAACAGTAAAAAACAATCATAACGCCAAAGGATGAATTTTCAAAGATCCTTCTGGGAATTTGTTACTGAATTTCCATTACAGTTAAATATTGTCCTGGTGCAAACTTGGTCTGAGGGTCACTTAGTTTTAGGAGAGAGAATCAGCGGGCTACGCGGAAAGTCAGAGAAGGGCAATATTTCCCTATAAAACACAGGGAAAAAGAGTCATTTGAAGAAATGTGTATGTATGAAGTGCAGGGATGTCTGGGAATAGCTTCTCAGGTGAGAAGGATTGTGTATTACATCCATGGCAGTTATACGCATGAAGTGAAACAGTAAAGCAAGCAATAAAAGCATTTTAGCATTTATAAAAACAAGGATATATTACAAGAGTAAGAGCGTAAGCCGGTATAAATCAGCATCCCCCCATTAAAGTTAAATTGGTAACTATTGGCAGGAGTATCTGCCTTACCTTAACAAAATAGTTTTCACATTTACTCTGATCATCCTTTTCGGGAGGCAATGACACTGTCTTACTGTGGAGTGCACGATTCCAAGAAATCCACAGTATTTACAGATTTCATGGCTGGTGGCATGTTTTATAACCAGCCTGGGATGAAGAAAAAAATCTCAACCAGCTTTATCAATCGGCTCCTTGGTAAAACACAGCAGGAAAAACTTTTGACTGCACCCAAAAAGCACGAACAGCATAAAAATATTGGGATGTAAACATATATACAAGCCTACACAAAGTGTTCATTACTGCTTAGGGTGATAAATTAAAGCAGTGGTTTGGGCACTTCCCTTCTGCAAATACTGAAATGGATATTGTTGTGACATTTCCCCTGGTTTCTAGACCTAGAGGTTTCCCAGCCACCTTGGAGCACTGAAGACAATTTCAAAGGCCCTCTTCATCTTTGGGCAACTATTGTAAGCCCATCAAAATGGATCAGTGCTTTGGAGGAAGTCTTAGGGCCACTGAAATCAGTCAGAAAAATTCCATTGACTTCAGCAGGGTCAAAATTTCCTCTTCAGCATTCATCTCCCCTTCTCTTAGAGGAAACCTATTTTTAAAGCCTCCCTGCCACGCTTTGTGCCTATTTATAAAGCAAAGATGTCAAAGCGTACCCCTTCACTCCTTTCAGACACGTAGCCATGGGGTTATTTTGCCTGGCAAAGGTCTTCTCAGTCAGGACACTCGAGGCAGTGGTTTCATTAGTAAGGGTGAACCAGCAATCAAGAGGTCAGCACCCAGTAGGTTTTGAAAACCCTCCGTGCTCCAAAGCAGAACATATCCCAGTAGGATAGGAGGGAGCGGTGCCTTCAACTCCCCTGTTATGTTTTAGAGCTCTTTTGTACAGAATGATTTTATTTTAAGAGGTTGGAGAATGAGTGTAGATATCAGCAGGCCTCCAGCTGGTTTATCCAAGGTCTCAGGCCCGTTCTGATGATCACTGGTTATAAAAGAAGATGTTGGTGGGCATCGTTAGGATTGCCCCCCACATATCAATAGCCAATTAGGAAACATAACTCAGTTTGATCCACTGCATACAGGGAAGGAGTAAATGGCTTTATATGAATAAATCAGTTAAAGAGAATTATTTCTCCCTCTTAAGAAATTATAAATGGTTCTATCAAGTACCATTACGGGTTGTAGCGGAAATAAAATCTGACATTTGTCTCTAGAGCCTTTTACATTAAAGAATGATTTTTTACAATTACATTCTCCAAACATTCAGTTCACTAATGGCAGAAAAGGAGGCATAAGGGCAGCAGTCAGCAAAGAAATCGGGCTCATTCTCATGCATGAGAAAATTAAAGGAATACTTAGGAAAATTAAGGAACCAGAAAAGGTTATATCCCAATCTTAAGACTCTGGATCTAGACAACATTTCTAAAGCAAATGCTCACTATCCTGCAGTTAATAAGAGTACTTGGTTGCTTTTGTAAAGAAAGTAAGACAACTTCTGGAAATGGTTGTATTTACAAGTCACAGGAACTTCAAAAGGCTTTATTATAGGAAAGATCATCACTGGGACACTTTTAGATGTCTATTTACACCTTCCGTGAACTATGTGAAACTGGCCAGGGTTCAAAACCAGCATCCTGCATCAAATGAGTGGTCACTCTGTGATGCTTTTTATGGACATCTATTTGCAGCAAAATAAAGGTTACTATGGTTTTGTTTCTATCCAAAATATGAAACTGCTTTTAAAATTCAGCCTTCTTATTCTATCTGAATCAATCTGACCTACCTTTGGAATAAGTACAGGGGTTGATCAAAACACTGCAGTCCCCCACCAGGTTGTAAAGACATCAGTAAATTCCTGCTGTAGCTTAATCCCACAGTCTCTGTATCACTGGTTGGGATCTCTGGGTGAACGTATGGAGAAAAGAGTGGTCAGGGACTCCACAGACTGGAGACCTGGCAACAGAATGGCTGCTGGCACCCGTGCCTTTCAATGCCACTGTCAGCTTCTCTGACAACAGAGACTGTTCAATGAGGGTTCATTTGAATATGTTAAAATTATCTGCCTGCTTCCTGGCTCATGGATGCACCATCAAAACCTATTAAAACCTTGGTCAGTGACTTTAGTTGTTTCCCTTCTCAGGCTTTTCAATACATGGGGGTTTTTTTTTTCTATATTTACTTAAAATATAGACCTTATTATTTCAGAAGTCATTTTTTCCTCTGCTGCAACTAAACACATACAGACACTCTTATTAGAACAAGAAGCTTCTGTAGGTGTCATCCTCACGGTCACTTGGGACAAAACCAAAATGTCAATACCTTACATGCATTTGCAAATACCAGAGGCTCTACCAGTGCACCTCCAGGAACAAGCACAAGGGGTCAGCAGACCTTGTGATGAATGCTCATTGGATAACACTCTGCTTCTCTGTAATTAACACTAACATAGTACTCAGAACAGATCGGTTTTACATAAAAAAGAATTCCTGATAGAGATTGGCATTTATAATTAATAGCTAGCTAGCTCAAGTGCTAGCTCTTTACTTTTAAGTGCTCCATTATTTTAATTTCTCCTGAAATTCATTGCAATAACACTGTTCACAAAGAGACCATTCATCTTTGGTTTAAAGAGATGTTGTCAACGACAGCATGGCAAAGATTTGCCCTACGTAAGGGCAAGGGCATGCTTTAATACTTGAACGTATGGAGTTACAGGAGACTTGTTCATCATGATTACAGCACTCATGTGTACAGTTGACATAAAGGAGATGCTCAAACTTCCCCTCCTGCAAAAGCCTCTTCTGACTTAATAGCGTTGCACTGGAACCATCTCCAAGTCTATGGATCTCATTTGTACCAAGGCATCTTCGTTTAAAGAAACACTGCGCCATTTCGTATGAAGAAAAGCCCAGAAGCACTGAGCTTGTCTTTGATCTCCAAATCATTTAACAGCAAGGAGGGAATTAGCTATTCCTTCACCCTACTAATGATTATCCACCCAATTCTGCAGATTGCTACCTGTTGGTGTGGCAGTCGATCTCGGTCTCCTCAAACTGTGAGATGATGCACTTGGATCACCTATTTCTACCCTTTTTTTTGGTTACGGTAGCCACACAGTCTCAGACTGCTGATGGAGGTGGTCAGCAATAGTTCCTACCCTGTTCCACACAAACAGACATGGTAGCCTTCAGCACGGGAAGGTAAGTCCCTGTAGTATTTTGCAACCCAAGCAGGCTTGCTCTGCCCGCTCTCTGTACGGCTAATGGGAGCCATCTCTCAATATATGTCACTGTTCACAGAGTAGTGGGAAAGAGCTAATAAACCCTTCTGGGAGGAAGTGTTGCTGATACGTGCAACAGCAGAAGGCATTTAGGTTTCGATCTTACACCCACGATTCACTGGAGTTAGGAAAACATAACAGGTAAAATGTATAAACTATTAAAAGTACAAAGCAGTTAAAAATTGGCGAGGACACTCTTTCATCCTGTAATCTTTGATTAGGAGCTATGGACAATAAAGTTAAAGGTTAATTAAAGAGCGAAACAGCCTCACATTTGTAAAATAAAATTGCCTGTTTAAAAATCCTATCATTAAGAAAATCATCTAATAATGGTTTCTGGCCAGAGGCAGCAGCAGATTTCTGAGCTAAACTCAATTTCCAAGCTAAGGGAACTATCTGACCTAAGCCACCTACTGAAGTGGTGAAAGGTTTCAAATAATAATGTGCTCCCAAGGTAAAAAGAGATTCCAATCTCTTTTAGTGCTGCTACAGACCTCTCAGAGACAACTGCTACCAAAATAAAACCAACCTTATGAAGCCAATGTCCAATTTACTTAAGACTTCCTGAGATAACTCCCTCAGAGATTCAGTATACGTGTTACGGGTTCCTCCATTGCTCTTGTCTAGATGGATTAGAAATTACAGACAACAGAGGGCTGAAATTTCTTCACCTCCCCAAAATTCCTATTCAAAACAAAAACACATAGAAAGGGGAAGAAAAACGTTGGTCTGCACTAAGTTTCTTGCTGCTTATTTCCTTAGAGATAAAAAGAGTAACCCAGACAATACATGCTATCCATATAATCTGTTTACAAACCAGTCCATGGGCTTTCATACACCATGACAGACTGTTCCACTACAAATAATTGTCATTTTGTGCTCAGTAAAATTGGACTGAATCTTGCCATATAATATACACAATCCTAAAATGTTTCCAAGTTCCTCTGGGTTAGAAATAACTCAAAATCCTTAGTACAAACTGTATTTTGCATTTGTGTAGCAGCTTTCTGAAGATCTCAAAGAGTAGTCCTAAGTAAGATTCCAAATTCATGTGAACGAATAGCTCACCTTTATTTTTGCAAGGGCAAACAGAGAAATCGAGTAATTTATTTAGCTGACATTGTAAGGGCATTGACTTAGCTGAAAATAGAATACAGATCTCCTGATTCGTAGCCCTGTGCTGAAGAGACCACACTACTATTCATAAGCAGCCTCCCAAGAAGCCCATAAAATTCATAAGTGGCAGCTCTATATATAATGCTGATCCAACATTTGCCGTGGGTAATGTTTTACAGTATATCTGTTGCAAATCATTTCTTTTCAAGCATTCCTCTCTCTGTACCTAATGATTTATTCAGTCTTTGTGGCCTGATGTGAATCTTCTTCCAAAAAAAAAAAAAAAAAAACCCCAAAAAACCCAAACCAATATGCAAATCTATGAAAATGCAACTTCAGGGGTTTTTTGCTTTTTTTAAAAAAGTTATTATTATTTTATTTAAATCATAAATCTTTACACTGGGGGAATGAACATTAGGAAACCTGAAGCAAACACTTTCTGTGCTAATTTATTTTAGCCTATAAATGCCGTATTTAAGTTTTTTTCCAGGGCCCTGGAAATGACAAAGGGAAAAGATGCTAAGAATGTTTTTAAAGCAATGTTTGGAAATGGAAGGCTGGAGGTGAAAATGGCTTCCACCTGGTTACAATATTTTAAGGACATTTATCAAGCTTTGAAGGGCACCTGTGTACTGCCCACTATAAGCCACTGGATTTCTAAGTGAGACCACGCTGATTATACCAAAAAAAGTTCTTTCCAAATGACCAAAATGGAAATACACATTGCTTCCTGGAGTTTTCAAGCTAAACAGGCAAAACAAAATATCCCTGTTCTAAATAAAGCACAGGGCCTGAAAGAATTAACAGATTGATTGTGAAATGATAGAATATGTGACAAAGGCTAGAACGGAATCTCAACCCACCCATAGGCATAATTGATCTAATTAACTTAATATTAGTCATCCAAAAGCCAAGAGTCAAGTTTGAATCCAAGCCTGTACGTCAAAGGGGAAAGGGTGATTCATCAGTCCTAAAATAGTTGTCCGAGTTAAGTAGCATGGTGTAAAGTTCCTTGCAGATGCTTGTTCCTTTGAATTGAAAAGGATGTAATCTAGACAATGACTTTGTAAGGGAGCAGATGTCTAGCTTTAAAAGAACAAACATTCATGCATATTATCAGGTAGCACTTAGATTTACTCTCTAAAAGTGCATCCATATCGATACTGCTTGGATGGAGAATGACCAAAGCTAACTTCTCAGGAGTTCTCATTTTTATTTACCGACTTGGGCTTCAGACAATGACAAGAACACAAACGATACTCTTCAGCAATGTTGGGGTTTGACCTAGAGCTTGAGAGTTCAAGTCGAGGGGCAATAGCTTAACCTAGAAAATAAATACTGTAGGAGTGACTATACCCACCCATATGTTGATAAGAGTGTTTAATTGTAGTGTAATTATTGTTCATTGTTATACCTTAAAGTCCTGTCCCATTTCTGAGTTACAATGGTAATGGCACCTCTGACCTTTGACTTTTGAAACCAGGCTGTTTGTACGTTTTCTCTATGCTAACTCTCACACTTAGGAAGATTTTCTGGTAAATAGCCAGAAACATAGCTCCAGAATTACAACAAATTCTGACTTGCTAGGATTTTATCACAGAAGTTGGGAGTTACTCATCCAATGGCTTCAAACCTGTCACCTTCATGCAAAACACTATCTATCTGTGCCTTTGAGTTTGAACAGCCACCCAGAGGTAAACTTTTCTGATGGGAACTGGATGGAAGAGCTGCAGAAGGATGTGTGCTCTTTGCACTTTGGAGCTCTGCAGCTGTAGAGTTTTCACATCTTCTGGGCAAGTCCAATCCTACATACTCATGCGTTGTATCATGTCTCCTTTTGAAGACTGGATGCTTTAGAGGGCAAACTTTTTTTGTTGTTTGGAACGTGTTTAGCTGATCCATCACTAAGGCTTGTAAACTTTATACTTATGTAAGCTGTAATTACATGTACTAGTAAATGATCATCTTTCCCCAAATTGAGCAATTACTGTAGGTTGCTCTGGCCCCCATTTTCTGTCAGGAGTTTTCATCAGTCTGGGATACCTGTTTTTTGCATTTCAATAGCGAAGATGATATAATTACTTAGGTATTCAGTAACATCCCCTTGCCCTTGAAGGAACTTTAATTAACTTTTTGGTTTTAACTCGTCTTTTAAGGGGAAATGGAGGTTGCCTTGAAAGTATGCAATAAACGGTTCTGGTTTTCCATTCGTAATTCTGTGATTTATCCGTGATAGATCTCTGGCCAGTTGCTTCTTTGCTATAAAATTTAAATGATAGGTCATATGACTTACAAAGATAAAACAATCCCTGATTATGAGGGATAAAAAACCTTAGCAATGGAGACCATGGCATTAGAACAAAAGGAGCTGCAACAACAGCTCTGCAAGGCAAGCCTATGAACCAGGTCACAATGGACTATGCCTGGAGACCAAAACTAGGAAAATCTAGTTCCTTTACTCAGTCAACCATTAAAATGGACTGTGTGACAAGACCAGCAAATATAGAAATGTGACTCACCCTAAACCTACACATTTCAAGCAGAAAACAGTGTTGGAAAGGTGGGTTTGCTGGATTAACACTCACAATAAAGATTACATGCCTGACACTTTTCTTATATCTTACCATATTTTGATGTCTTGCTTTCTACACACTCATGCCCTCTTGGGTCTTTTACTCATTGCCAGCTCTCCTTTAAAAAGGATGCTTCTCACTTGCCTGTATCTTTCAGAAAAAAAGTAAAAACTAAGTGAAGAAGAAAAGGCTGACTAGTAAGAAGCTGGTTGAGTCAGAGCACCCCAGCTTTTAAATATAACTGGTAAAAGGCAATTCCCAGATCCCTACTAAACATCCAAACTGGGTTAGTGTGCTTCCAAGCTCCCGTGTCTGTGTTTTCACTGTAGCCCAATTCTGTGTGGTTTAGGAATAGGGACCCCAGTCCCATGCTTCATTTAAGTGGTCTGGAAACCCCCATACATGGATAAAAGATGAGCTGACCTATGTCTTGGCATAGATGATCACGTGAAAAGGCTCTCTGGATGTGCCTTAATATAAAATCACAGGTCACAGCTTTTAGATTCAGCCATTGTGATTAAGGCAAACATCACTTTCAGTCAATTATTCTTACCCTTGACTCTGGCACTCCCAAGGTAGTGCTGCTCTTGAAGATGATACCAGTGCAGAAATAGCAATTTAATTACTGCTATAGATTACGGTTATCTTAATTTTAAAATGAGAGGTTGTGTGCGCCAGGCATTCCTTTGTGCTCAAGGGAAGATTAAAGATTCCTGGGATGTGCTCCCAGCTTCTCACATTCTCTTCTGAAGTTACTGTGATTCCCTCTTCACAGTTTTGATCACACTTTCTCTAGAGATTGATTTTGTACAGTGCCTGGGACAACAGACTCCCCTTGTTCTCCTTCTAAGAAACAGCCAAGAGGCTTTTCCAAATTATTTCTGATAGCCTCTTCAGATAAATGAAGAGGTATAGGTGATGCGAACCCCCATCTCATCCTACATAGGGTCTGAACTGTTCAGTTATTTGGTCAGATTTGCCTGCAACCACTAATTTTACCTCTTTCCTTAGAGGAGATGGTGGCCTAGCAGTTAGTTCTTTCATCTTGGTCTTGCTAAGCAGTTCACTACATATCTCTATGCCTCAATTTATGTGTTTTTAATTTAGGGATAATAATAATCTATGACCCGTTTCTCTGCTGGGTTACAGAGGAAATTAATTAATTAATGTGGCTTGAAACTGCCATTTGAGAAGGAGGAGGAGTAGTGCTGGTCTATATAGTTTAAGAAGACCCAGAAAATGAGACTTTTTTTTTTTTTTAGGTGGGAGCCAATTATTACTATTTGAGGATTTCATGGAACTTGCATTTAAAAAGTGCACTTTGGACACCTGTCTCCTCAGAAGAGCCTGACAAAGCATTTGACGCAGAAGAACAATGAGAAATGACAGTCAAATGAACCTGTATGTCATCGAACATGAGAGGAAATTTAATGCTATGACTCAGACACAATACTGAAATAGCCCACCACAGCAGCCCAGGGCAAGTGTCTCTTCCAGGCAGCACAAAGCCCAGCTGATTGATCCCAAGGCCTTCTGAATCGAGCAGAAAAGCTCCCAAGCTACCTCGGACTAATTAGCTCTTCTGTCAGTTGAATACAGTCAGTCACAAGAGACTTTAAATAATAGGATTTAGAATCCCTGGCAGGGAAAGCAACATACTGAACCTTCCCAACCCACCCCAAAACATCCTGGGGTCCTACAGCAATGTTTGGTCCTACATCAAGGTGTTGTATTAAATTATAACTTTATCAAAGATGGAGGACTGCTTATGGTGTGATTCCACGTTACTGTCAGAGAAGGGAAGGCTGACAACATATATGCGAATTATTTTAATATATGTAAAAATTTCAGGGTTCTCCTTTCTGTAAAACTCACTCAGTGCCTGGAGGGCACTTCTTCCTGAGAAGCCTGTCAGTACGTTGGTTTGGTTTGGTTTTTGATGCCTTCAGTGAATTCTAGCTTACTCTGACCCTTGCTACAATTACATAGCCATGGCCAAGGCTTGGGCAGAAGGCTGCAAAATCCCACTGGCAATCTTGTGCAGAAAACACTGAACTGCAGACCGACACCATGGTCTGCCTGTTGGAAGCAAGGCAATTCAGTTACCCTATGCCTCCTTGTGTCCTGGTGTATATTTTCATCCATTTTTCATTTGCCTTGACTATTCTGGTCATTGGCACGTTGAGACCATGAGTACTTCTTACTGCTATCCAGTTTCTATTACATTTCCTCTTCCACCCCCCAGGGTATTTACGTGAAGTCGGTGGATCCACAAACTGACTCAATTTTCATTTTCATAGTGCAAGAAAACAAAGATATAGGTAAGTGTTTGTAGTAGGGAGCCTTTGATGTACTGCTAGGTCAAGGATTCTCACCACCGCTTTTAAAGGCAGCAGGATTCCCTTTTGCAAAAGATGCTCCCTGTCTTGCATCTTTGCCTGTTTGAAAGCAAAAGATTTGCCTGTTCTCTGATCACAATGTTACTTTACACTTCTACCACCTTTCACAGAATCTGTGGGCCAAACTCCTAGCAGTGTAAAATGGTGCACCTCTGCTGAAGTCAACAGAATAATGGCAACGCACATTAGAACCATAGAATGGTTTGGGTTGGAGGGGACCTTAAGGATCATCTTGTTCCAACCTTTTGACCATCAGCAGGGAGACCTGCCACTAGATCAGGTTGCTCAAGCATTAGATAAACATCTACCTTATGAGGCATTACTTATTTTTTATCACTATTTGTTATTAGTTTGTAATTTACTATTATTACTATTATTTATTATCAGGCTTATTTCCTCAGATAGTATAAATCTTCCTCGCATAAATGGCTTTGAGACTCACATTATACCCCAAGGCAGAAAAATGGAAATATGAAGAAGCTTAGACAGTATTTTCAAGACATCTCATTAGTTCACATCCTAGAAGCCGTAATGAATCCATTGTGTATCTCTGACTGATAGTGCGGCGGTGCCACGCCGAGAATAATGACTGGGACCCATCTGGTGCATAGGGAGGTGGTAGTAAGCCACTGGGAGTAAGCTGGAGCTGTCTTATGATGGAGCAACTGTCAGAGAGGCTATAGCGATGCAAAAGTTCCTGTTACATCAGTGGTTGAAGTGGGCTTCAGGTGCATAAATCTCCCACTGAAAGCGTGAGATCTGACCTGTCAAGTCTCAGCAATCAAAAGCTTATTTTCAGGAGTTTCCTCCGACCGTAACTTGAGGCACGAGCACGTGTTGTGGCACCTCCTTTTGTCTCTGACTTGTACGCAATGGACTGGGGGGAGGAGAAGCCGGGAGGAGGAGGGAGGTGTTTGCAAATAATGACTTGCTGCACACTTCTCAACAAACACTAAGGAAGGGCTGGAAGGAGTCTATCAGCAGGTGCTAACCACTATTTCATACTGCCTTCTGGAGGCAAGGAGACCACAACTTTTTAGTTGCTGGGATTGTTTTCCATGGGTTGAAACAGGAGAGTTGTTTCTCTGTGCCTACAGCCAAGAACCAATAACTGCACACTGGGGTATGGCCTAATTTTCCACCCTGCTACATGTCCCAGTGACTCAGTCATCACAGATACATGGAAATACTGCCAAGTTATCAGAGTAGGATGGACATCATGGCCAGCAAGTCTTCATCTGCATGGGTAATGAGCAGAAGACGCCTCCACAGAACGCTGACTTTTTAGAACAATAGCAAGGAACCGAGACTGCCTAAATAATGTCCTTTCATAATGTTGTTATTTAGCAGGAATCAATGTTCACACCTATTTATTTCTCTTGCGGACACAAATGAAAGCAGTGTGCACGATTAATACAGTTAAATTGAAAAATAGCACAGTATCGATTAGCCAGCTTTCCATTATGCTGTACAACATCAGTCAATCTCTCCTAGGCACCAGGAGAAACCTAATGGGCTTTTATTTATCACGGCCTAAGAAATCCCCACAGCAAACTTCCTTCAACTCAAAACAGTAAATCTCAGGAATCTTGTTCCATCCCACAACTGAGTATCTTTGCTGCTTAGATTCCAAGTGAAAGTCACATCCCAGATCTAGTGCCCTTTTTTGGAAGCGTTTGGCTCTCAAAGACCTGGCAGTCTTGTTAGATTATTGGTCTCAGCTGCTATGTTTTGAGGTATGTTGTGTATAAACACCAGGTCAAATTCCTGTCACATTTTCTATTCAAGCTGTTAGACCCCTAGCTCTACACAACCATCTCATCTGTCTATGATCTAAATTCCCAGATGGAGATAAGGTCAGAGCCAGGGCTGATTCAACTTCAAGTGGAAAGCAAGACAAATGGCAGCACAGATGTATTTAAAAAGCTCGGTTATCTCTCTTTTCAGTTATCTCCTCTCAGTTATCTCTCAGCTCTCATCTGCTACTGGGTTTGCTTATTTTGATGCCATCGTTGGGTAGAATTACAGCTGCCACCCTACAGCATTTTCATGAGAAGGCTTTGGAAAGAAATGGTTATGCAGGCCTATTAACATCCTGATTTGTAGGAGAGCTCAGCCCAACTGGTAACTTGAGCAACAAAATGCCAAAGGTTCCAAAGAACATACTAGAATTCAAGTTTCACAACAGAAATGTATATAGCCACTGAGGCTGAAGGTCTCATACAATTGTTTTGTAGAACATGCTGAATTGGAAGGCATGCAAGAGGATCGTCAAGTCCAAATGCTGACATTATGCAGGGCAACCTGATGTATGGTTTAATGAGTGTTGCTTAGGTGCTTCTTGAACACTGATGGGCTTGAGGTCATGACCACTTTCTTGTGGAGCTTATTCCAGTCACCAAGCTCTCAGCAAAGACCTTTTTCCTAACGTACATCCTCTGAAGCAGCTTTGAGCCATTCCCTTATGTCCTACCAGTGAAGAGACCAGCACCTCCCTCTCTGCTGTCCCTCATGGGAAAGTTGTATACAGTAATGAGTTCACTCCTCAGTCTCCTCTAAGATGAGCAAGCCTAGTATCCTCAGTCAGTCCTCAAAAGTCATACCAGCTAGTCCTTTCAACCTCTTTCTTGCCTATTCTTCCTATATTGTGGAGCCCACAATTGTACCCAGTACTTGAGGTGAGGCTGCACCAATGCTTAATATAGTGGGACAATCACTTCTACAGCATATAAACTACAGAGATCTTGTTCTGTCTCAGTCCCCATACAAAGTGGTTTGAAAGGTTATTTTTTGAAGCTTCTTTTTGATGCTATTACAAGAATAATCAGTCTTTAGGAGGATTGTAATAATATGGTATTCTTTTTTTTCAGTCACAAATAAAACCAAGAATAAAACCATGACTATCTGGTTGTTTCCAATGAAAAATACTCAGTTAATTAGCAGTGGTTTGCAAGATTTTTTTTTTTTTTTTATGTTTTTTCTGATGTATTATAAGAGTTAACTTAAAAAGTCTACCAGCGAAAATATAATAAAAAAAAAAAAAAATTGGGTATTTTGAGTTTCAGTCTTTATTCTGCCATGTGACACCTAAGATATCCTTAAAGGGATATGAACTCTAGTGGAAAATATTCAGGAATATGCAAATGAAAATGGTTTAAGAAACAGTGGCAAAAAGTAGTAGGAAATATGCCTTGAAGTTTTACAGCAATTCCATTACTACATACAAGGCCTTTGTGGATTTAAGAAGTCCCATAAATGTACTTTACCATGTTACAAGGAAACTAAAATGTAAAGACCCAGACCAAATTCCCCATGCTCGTGCTAGAATTTACTAGCTAAGTGAGTGGTTTAGTGAAGATTTACAATCTCAATCTTATTTAGGATTCATGGGTTTCCCATAGATTTTGTTACCGTATGTTTCTCAGGATGCTAAGCGTTTATTTCTAGAATAATTGAAGTCCTCTATTTCTGATTGCTCAAATAGCCTTCTGAAGAACAGACATCAAGAGGGAAAGCTGCCTAGGTTTCTAAGGAAACAATTACGTTAGGCAAAAATTGATACTTTTCCTAAATTTTGAGATTAAAAGGATAAAGGGAGCATGTGCCACAGGGGCTCATGAAACTTCACCTGAAGAATCAGCCCAGTTCCTACGGTCAGTGTCCCGCATCATATGGGCTGCAAATAATGTCGTAGGGAAAACGCTGAAGAGGAGATAGTCAAACTCAATCCCTCAGAATCTGCCTCAAAATTCATGCATATAAGGGCCAGAAATCAGCGTAAATTTGAGACCACCAACACCGAACACTTTTCCATGTGAGACCAGGCAGGATTTATGCACTGGCAGCGCAGTGCCATGTTCCTTCTCTATGAACATAGAGGCAAGGTTACAGGTCAGCAGATGCTTTAATTTACCCGATGAAGGTCAAGCACTCTCAAACAAGGCCAGACAAAAAGGTTCTGCTTTACTTTAAACAAAGTTCAGATGGCGAAGAAGAACAAGCCTGTGATAATAATACAAGGCACATACCTCACCGACAGACAACGGTAACTCATCAGTCCTACTTCTGCCACTCACTCAAAAGAATGGGAACCATTATTCCTAATTACACAGGAGCTGAAACACGGTTTATCAATTTGCTTTGAGATAGAGGGTTTGTTCCCGGGTGCAGAGAATTAATTTTCTTACAGTAATGCCTGGGAAAGCAGAAGATTGGTTCTGGTTGATTTACACTGTCAGCACTTTTTTATTATTATTTCATGAACATCCTCCATTTAATCACAGCACATCTAGAAATTGAATACAAAAGGAGACCTTTCATTATTCATAGATAGTATCTTCCCCAGTTGCAGTCTTGTTTGGTTAATAATAACTATTGTAAAAAAAAATAATAATAGAAAAAAAAAATCTTTGTTCAGGTTAGCCTCATAGGGCATCTTATTTATTTCTTATTTATTTTAATACCTAAAGGGATGCTGAGCACGAGCAAAATTGTCCCCTGCTGCTCTGAGCTGAAGGGTAGAAGTAGGAATTCATTGTATTCAGATTATCTTCCCTTCAACATGTGTAAGTTTGATTCTGCATTTAAAAGTACAGCATTAGCAGTGTGAAGAAGTCTCTGGCCTCTGCAGCGTAACTACTACACAAGATCTCATTGTTGCTTAGGGAAGTCAACAACTGATACCTGTGCCAAGACTGACCTACGTCCTTGACAGAGCTAGTTAAGCATTTTGTGTTGGAACATCGATAGAAAGCTGAAGTTTCAATAAAATACAAGTTTTCCCTCCTGCGTGTCAATTCATTTTTCATAAGTTTGCAGTGTCTTGATGAAAAAGCCTGAAAATTTTCAAGGAAACAATTATTTTGCAAATTCTGGCAGCTGTGGCTGATAGCTCCAGGTTATTTTACAAACACATGTATACTTAATCAAAGTTAGAATTTTCCAGAAAAGAAAAAAAAAATATCCCATATTATTGCCTCTAATTTCTAATTTTAGGGAAGTAAAGCAAGAACTAAAAGATATTTTTAGTTATCACAACTTAGAGAATGATCTTCAAATACGAATGATAGAAAGCTGACTGCAGACAAATGGAAATAGATGTAAAAAGCCTTACCTGCTTCAGTTCTCTTTAGAAGCTATTGCCAAAACCATCTTCCCAGTAGCAGGAGACTACAAAATGAGTTTTATGGCATCTTAACAAGTGTCCTGGTTTCACTGGGACAGAATGCTAGGCCAGCCAGAGCATACTGGCCATCAGCCACAAGCTTAAGTTGGGAGGGATAAAAGCCAGGGCAGCTGACCAGAGTTAGCTCCTAGGTGTATCCCAGACCATAAACACCACACTCATTATAAAGAGGGAAGTTCCTTATCCTCCTCCTCTTAAAGGTCACCATTCTGAGAGGGGCTGGCTCATCACCCTGCTTCTGAGGACAGCTTTTCTGTTTATTGTAACCCTCATACATTCACTGGGCTGAATGTAAATTTGTATACTCTACATTGACATTAATATCAATATTAGTTTTGGTGTTTTCATGAAACCTGTTTTTATTTCAACTCTCATTTTTTCCATGATCCTTTTTGGCTGAGGAGGAGGGGGTCACTGGGTGGTAGAACAACTGCTATAGTTTATCTCTGGATATGGGCTACACATAGACAGTAAGTAACAAAGATAACTATATTTCAGCTCAACCATATCAGCACTAGCATGACCAGCAGTGATCATCCCCCTGTACACGGCACTGATAAGGCCCCACCTAGAACAGTGTGTTTGGTTTTGGGCCCCTCAATACAAGGACATGGAGGTGCTGGAGTGTGTCCAAAGAAGAGCAACAACATGAGTAACTGGTCTAGTGAGCAAGTGTTAACAAGGAGTAGCTAAGGGACCTGTGGTTGTTTAGCCTGGAGAAAAGGATGCTCAGGGGAGACCTCCTTACTCTATACAACTACCTGAAAGGAGGCTGGAGTGAGGTGGGGGTCAGGCTCTTCTCCCAGGTAACAAGTGAAAGGATAAGAGGAAATGGCCTCCTGTTGCACCAGGGGAGGTTTAGGTTGGATATTAAGAAAAGTTCTTCTCCAAAAGAGTTGTCAAGCCCTGGACTGGGCTGCCTGAGGAAGTGGTGGAGTCCCCATCCCTGGAGGGATTTAAAAGCAGTGCAGATGTGGTGCTGAGCGACATGGTTTAGTGGTGGACTTGGCAGTGCTGGGTTAACGATTGGACTCAATGATGTTGAAGGTCTTTTCCAAACTAAACAATTTTATGATATATATCTTTCATGGATATATATATATGTGGCTGTTTCTACTAATAATACTTCCAAGAAAGAGTCTACAGTCTCTTTCTCCAGGCACACAGTGCAGATAATAAGCCTTAACTTTCTGCCTGGGATGCTGGAAAAGTTAATTTGCTAATGATTGTGAAGTGCTTTAAAATCTGAATCTATAAGAAGAGTAAAATGTAACAATCACTTTTTAATGAACTAGAAATAATGAGCACCCAGTCTCAGTGCTTTTTTTTATTCTAAGAATGTTTTTTCTTAACTTAGGTATTTCATCCTCTGTATATATCTACCCAGATTTTTTTTTTTCTTAACATGCACATCACCATTTTATCTTGGCACTGATACAGAAATGAAGAGTTTGCTTTTTTTCTTTCCCTGACAACTTCTTAAGCTCATTACTATCGATTTAGGAAGTATTGAAGACAAATTAAGAAGTGGAGTTTGCAAGCAGTAAGGTGCCTCCAAGGGGTTCATGCCATGGGAAAAACCATCTGCAAAGCAGCAGGTAGGAGCAGAGATGTTTCACAAGCTCCTTTTGCAGGAACTCCTGTGTTCCCTCAGAATTTTTTTGTGAGACCACAGATGTCAAAGGCAGAATTTACCCACTGCAAGCAGAAACAGCTCTAGGAGCTTGTCCATTTGAGGTGTACCTCCTGTGAGCACTGATTTCACAGGTCATCACTCCTCACAGAGGTTCCACACAACTAATGACATATGAATTTTATTGTTTGAACATTATAGGTGGGCTTAAGCAACACTATGCGCACAATTCCTGCAACCGTAGTAAACGTAGAGTGTGAAATTATTTCCTTGGATGAATTTTCAGAGTACTGTTGATTCCATGTGTATGCTGAAGTCTATTCTTAATTCCAAAGCACCCCTTAATTCTCTCTCTTCATGGCAACTTTCCTAAGGAGAGAGGCAGTGATAGGTTCTGCAGCAATATAGTGAAGAAATAAATAAACCTGGCCAGCATCTCAGGAGACTGCATAATGCTTTACATCATCAACATCTTGGAAATGGCTTAAAATCTAATTTTTGTGTGTGCTCTGTGCACCTGTGGTGCTGTAAGAAGTAGTACTGGTTATATTAAGAGTAATTAAGAATTGAAAATAATTTCTATAACTGCAAGGACTACCTTATGTACATTTTTCTGGTAATCAAAAGTGCTACTTATTGAGAAACTCAGCTATCCAAGCCAATTATGTCTGTGTAAGACCAGAAATATGTTCTACAAGAATGTTATTCTGCTTAAGATGCAGCTCAAATATCCTATGCCTGTACCGTCAAGTAAGAAAATGACGACTATATAGGATGGCTTTAAAGATATATATATATATGCTATGCAAAATATGTATTTGTTGCATTTATGGGTATTACAATATAGATGTAATCATCTAAAAGAGTTGCTTTAGATATTTTAATCATTTAGTAACTTCAGTCCAACTTTACTGAGAGCTCTACAGTTGTTTTTGCCTCATCTGTGATAGGAAAAAGTTTGTTTGCATCTGTCAAAACATGGCCCGTGAAGGAAAGGTTGTTAAATAGACACTTTACTTGGTAGCAGCAAGAATGGCTGTGTCTGCAGGGTTATGTTAAACAATGCTGCACTATGTCCTTAAGCACTGGATCTCTGTCTGCAGGAATATTGTTTGGATTAGAACAGCTAAGAGTTTCCAAAACATGATTTGAGATGTATCATGAGGCAGGTAGTATAGCTGGTTTAGATGTGGATGTTCCGCTTTGGAAGATGAAAGGATTTAATGTCATGGACATACTCCATTCTGTGCACCTGAGCACTATCCTGGGAGCTCGTACCTTAGTGTCACAGATGCAGTTGGTAACTGCTTGACAGATCTTCTGCTACCCAAGAGTAAGGAAGTTCAACACAATTCTACCACAATTTTAATTTTCTGGCAGCTTGTGAACATCTCCTGCTACCGTAATTACACCGTATGTTTCTCTCTGTGTTACCATAAAGGTGAAGAAAACGATTGAGTCGGGAGCTGTAGCTCTGTGGAACATTTGTTTTTGCTCTTTGGATCTGTAAAAACATCCAAATGATGAAAGCAGTCCTTGTGGACCTGGTATAATCTCTCTGCAGTGAAATGAGGTGCTCTGATTTGACACTATCCAACAGCAGAAAGAGCAGCAACCTTATGCAGTCCAGGCTGGTAAGTGAGCAGCAGAAGGCAGTGGAGCCTTAAGGGATCTCAGTGGAAGATCCTTCATGTTGCAGCAGGGTGGCTGTTGGTCTCTTCTCCCAAGTAACAAGCAGTAGGATGAGATGAAAGGGCCTCAAATGCACCAGAAAAGGTCTAGGTTATTATGAAAAATTTCTTCACTGGAAGAGTTGTCATGCACTGAAACAGGCTTCCCAAGGAAGCAGCGGAGTTCCCTTCCCTGAGGAGATTTAAAAGACATGTAGATGTGGTGTTGAAGGACATGGTTTAGTGGTGGACTTGGCAGTATTAGGTTAACGGTTCATCTTGATGATCTCAATAGTCTTTTCTTACCTAAATGATTCTGTGATTCCGTAATTCTACAAAACAAACCTCTTCCACCTATTTTCTGTCCTTCCTCTTTCTTTCACATGTCTTGGGGGTATGTGTGTGCTGTGTGTGTGCTCTGCTGAGATGCGTTCAGTGGCCTTAACCTGTATCCCACAAACTACCCTTCTGTCACGACTGTAGCCAAGCTCCGCACACTTAGCATGAGATGGGCACCTCCCAGACAGGGGTCATGGTGTGCTACACAAACTGTGGACCTAGGGCTTTTGAAGTGTATCTGTAGCTGACTGACATCTCCTGTGAAGGATGCTCACACCGGGCAGCAGAGAACACCACAGCCTACCATTGTCCAGTCCAGCCACGGAACCAATTCAGTGTGACTTTTATGAATGGTCTGTGTAGTTTGCTTCGTTTCCACTGCATTGAAAGTGTGCCTGAGTCAGAACTGAAACCTCAGCCTGATTTGCTTCCGCACTGTCAACTCAAATGCTTGCTCAACACAACCTGCAGGGAAGATTAAGACAAAAATTTGGGACCGCTCTTGCACTTCAGTGTGCATGGAGAAGCCCTGCTGCTTGGGGTACCGTTGTCTCCGTCTATGCCACATCTTGGAGGCAGATGCCATGCAAGCAGGAAGTCTGTCTGAGGAAAGTCATGCAGTCTTTTTAATACAAAGAAAATTGTGGTTGACCTGACATAGCAAGTCCCAGCTGGTCTGCAGTCAGCCTACACATAACAAAAGTGCAGGAATTGTGTGCAACCTCTGCCTGTACCTGCTTCCTCATCTGCCTCCTAAAACCAGTCTAGACAATGCAATCATACCCAGCTTGGGTGAGGGAGAGAGAAAATAACATTTTTCTTTCCCTTTGGGGGGGCACTTGGGAGAATGAGTACTTAAAAGGAGCAAAAGGGAGCACAGAAGCTGCCAAAACGATCTAATGGTAAATGTCTTGATGGGATGGAGGAATTTAGATACAGTTCTATAAATGGGACTCTCCTTTCTCCTCGGTAATAGATAAAAGCATTTTGAGACTTTCCCTCTCTATATTTGGCAATGTTTTTTGGTAAAAGGAGAAAAACCAGCAAGTATACTCACAGACTTAAGATTTAACCCTGGGCAGATCTCTGCTGTTCCTGGGTATATTGAATTGTTTTTCAAAGGGCAGGAGATGAATTTTTTTATGCTTCCTTGTGAAAGCTCCACAGACGTT
This sequence comes from Todiramphus chloris collaris, assembly GCA_025345505.1. NCBI lineage: Eukaryota > Metazoa > Chordata > Aves > Coraciiformes > Alcedinidae > Todiramphus > Todiramphus chloris. The sequence continues at coordinate 3,598,202 of JANVCC010000125.1, read as the reverse complement.
GGCAGTGTAGCGATGAAGCTGATACAATGAGGATTTCTGCATCTCTTCCTATGCTTTGTGTACATTTTTAACAGAAAGGCTTGATTTCCTTCTAGAGCATCAGCAACCTCACGGCTCCATGTGTGTACATGTTGTTATACAGGCCTCCTTCTCATTATGGTTTCTGTGTTGCCTTTATATGCTTGGAAGCGTAACCTTAAGTGCCAAATAGGCATGAAAATGCTGTTCTACTTCAGATAGCTTCTGTGAGACTAAAGAGATTAAAAATTTTGAAGTGATCAGATGCTGTGATGATAGGGTCCTGAGATATCTCTTGGTCAAGCTAAACTAAATTCCAGTAAAAATTCATTATTCACTTTAATTACAGTTTAGCAGGCATGCACTGGCTCAAAGCAGATGCTTCCCTTTGGGTTTTCATTTAAAACATAAATAAAACGTAACCGCTTTATTTTAAACATTGCTTTTTCTAAGGTTGAAATAGCCTTTGAAAATCATGAGAACACTGTTGGACCCAAAATGTTCAAATGTCCTGAACCACCTGCCTATCTTTTTAAGCCTGTGATAGCTCAAGCCATCCTGTGGATTAATAGCACAGACTTATAGGAATTGAGGTCATGGAAAAGAGCTTGGCCCACTAATTGCCAAGGGAACCTTGCTATCTGCAGCCTGTCCCATAAATCCACCAGGGTATTGAGGTATTGGCATTACCATCAGGATAAAAGAGTAACAAAATCCACAGGATAGTATATTAAACTGGGAAGCCGCTGGATGAATGAAATGTGAAAAGTGAAGGAGGATGCAACAGCTTCTGCGAACTCTTGAGAGCAGGAGCAAGATGAAAGGACAGAAATGTTAGGCTGTTTATTTTTAGAGGAAAGATTCTAATAAGAGCAATGTAACATATATGTGAATTTGGGAATTTTTTGGGCTGCGTTTTTTAGGATGTTGCTGAGAATAACATTACAGAAGGAATTTCAGTTGATTTCCTCTGATTTTTCAGCTATACGTACCCCACTTTCAACATCTGGGAAAAACTGTATCCTAGGAAGAAGGTTTTCTTTCACTGAAGTTTTTCATTTATGTGTACTCAAAACAGACTTAACAGGTAACAACAGGACGAGATATTTTGCAAACTACATTTGTTTACATCCTTTGAAGCCATACAGGGAGAGAAAACAGCTTCTTATAAGAGTTGGAGCACTCAGGGAGAGATTAGTGTTTGATCCAAGAGAGTTTGCTAATCCCCATTTGAAAAAAAAAAAAAAAAAGAAGAAATTTTTCACTGCACAGACAAAAAAATATAAAAGTTTCTTTCTATGAGAGAGACAGGGAGAAAAACTCCATACAGAAGTGTGACTTTGCTCTGTAAATGGTCGCACCTCGTCTAGAGGGGAACTCTATATCCTAGCCCTTATTCAGAGTCTTCCTTTCTTTCTCTCTCCCCGCCTCTTATTTGTTGATTGTAATATAGAGACACTGTCCCTAGCAAGTAAGTCGCAGCATCACAAACTGTTGTGCTTAAAAAGGTGCTCAGTTTTTCAAAGGAACAGCATGTGCTTTCCATCCAGGACTTAATATTGTCAACCCCCCAGACCCACAAATGCCAGCCCTTCCTCCTGAGTCTGTTACTTTCTCCAGAGTCCTTGTTTCTGTCTCGTGACATCTCTCTGATCAGTAGGAGTGGTTTTGGAGAACTTCATCATGTATCACAAGGGGAAGTTTGGCTCCTATACTGAGAAGAGAAGAAGAGAAGCTTTTCCCTTAAAGCTTCAGGGAAAGCAGGTTCTCTCTGCTGGTCTGTATTTGGAAGGCTTTGCCTCTTACGTTAGGGAAGATTTTTGGCAAGTGAAATGGATGTTTGCCTATGTAAGAAATACCTGGACTTCCAGAAGTTTATGCAATCAAGTTTTGCTCTGTATTTCCAGCATTACCGCCATGGACCACCACCTACGACTAGCATGGAGCAATGACCATTCACTATTTTTGAACGATCTCCTGCTACCTCAAGCCTTACTGCAGAGATGATGCTTCAATTATTACTGTAGCTGATTAACTCTTGCTCCGCACCGTGAGCTATTTCTGGGAGGCCATGGTAATCTCTAAATCACATCTTTCAATGTGCACTCAACAATGGAAGAGCATTACCTGCAATTTCCCAAGCATTTAATTTCCTTGGAAGATTTATTTGTAAACAGACATGAGCCTCGTTGTTGCTTGTTGCAGACACAGTAAATTAGTTTTTCCACACTGAAATGCAGCAGCATAAAATTCTTACTTGAGGAAAGTACTAACTGGCATTATGGCACTACTTTGTTAATTATATTGGCACATACACTGCTGCTCTTTAAATTAATCCTGTACACCAGAAACACTTTGTACCTAATGATTTCCTGGACTTCTTGTGTATTAATTCATGCTTAATCTAATTTAAATCATTGTCAAAGTGGCAAATGCAAGGAAGACACAGACAGCATTTAAAGCAACATGACTCCTGAGTTAAGTCATGGTCATAAAAGCTATCATGCAGTGATCACTGGTAAAGATTAATTTGAATATGCTGAGTTTGGCTTTGGTATGTTTGACAGGTTTCTGACTCTTTCTTACCAGGCTGTCCTGTCATTTTTAAACATATTTTCCACACAGTCCACCTTCTCTAGCCAATACTCGTTCATTTTAGTTTTAGTTGTTGACTGACAACGGTGTGTAATAAGATTACGAGCTTGGAACACTACAATGATGAATTTTATTTAGGTTATTGTTTATGACAAGAAAGGCCATCACTAATCCAGGACATAAATTATATATTCTCCAGTACTTAGCATTCTTTGTCCCTGCAGCATTTTTAGTGGAAACTGCTTGATCAACATAGCCACCTTCCCAGATTTCTCCCTTACTGTTTACAGCAACAGACCTGTTATTGCATGTCAAATATCTTAGAAAAACCAATTTCTATCATTTCATCATCTCACTTTGAAGGGAGCTTTCCCAAAGTGCAATGAATGTAAATGCACCTAATAGGGTCGTTACCACGTAAGTTTTATCAGTTCCTGAACTCAGATGGGGACATGAGAGTAGCTTGAAAATACACATGAGAGTCTCTGGCTTTCTTGGAATTTGAATTCAGCACTTGAGCTCCTGCCTTGTGGAGATACTGGACCACTGCTTCAATCAGGAGTGTCACATTTATAAGGACTAGGTATTTAGTATTTAGTACCTAGTCTTTAGAAGTACTGAGTGGACAGAAAAAGTTTCCAGATCTCTCTCTTGAGAAGAAGTGTCTTGCCAAAGTAGTTTCTGTGCAGCTGGAAGGAGTGTTTCTCAGCTCTCCAAAGAGCAAATCCAGTGGGAGACATTCTAAGCTCTCCTGAATAAATGTGCATGGAGTTATTTGCAAACATGGGACACAAAAAGAGAAACTTACAGCAAGGAAATAGAAATGAGGAAAAGCAAAACATAGATGTGTGTTTTCAGGTCTTCACCTCTGTGCTGTTCATGTGTGTTACTTAGTGCTACCAGGAGATCTGTCACAGCACTGGCAATGTCTCTGTCCAAATTGGAGTGTGGGCTTTTTTGAAATTTCAAAATTTCACCAGTGGAAGGAATAATGGTGATAATGCTGGAGATAATGTGCACAATAATTATCACAATCATCACTAACATGTAAGTGTAGAATGGTTTCAGAGTAGATGCTAGGAATGATAGAATTGTGGCGGTTGGAAGGGACCTTAAAGATCATCTCATTCCAATCCTCTACCATGGGCAGGGACACCTTCCACTAGACCAGGCTGCTCAAAGCCCCATCCAACCTGGCCTTGAACACTTCCAGGGATGAGACATCCAGAACGTCTCTGGGCAACCTGTTCCAGTGGCTCACCACCCTCTTAGTGAAGAACTTCTTCCTTACATCTAATCTCAATATACCTTCTTTCAGTTTGAAGTCATCATCCCAGATAAATGCAGCATCCACAAGGTTACTCAAACTTGCTCTTACCTACTATTTCTACTAAGCCAAATCAGTCATGACCAAACACTGAAAATTCGGCCAGGCACCATGCAGTATGACAAGCTAGGCAGTCTAGGACACCTTCAGAGGAGGTGGAAGGAGGAGTTTTAACCATACTCTGCAGCTTCATTATCCCACTTGCAATTACGTGCAGAATGCAGTTTTTGGTCTATGACCTCAGCAGAGATTCTACTGGGAAAACTCTCCAAGTATGTTATGAAATGGGCCATCTTTCTATGTAGAGAGTAAGCATGCAATTACTTTAAATACATAAATTTTATGTCCACAGCTCCTACTTTGCGTTATCACTTTTGTGGGTTTTTTTTTTTTTCCCACCATTATTATATTTTTTCTCCCACAGCTTTCTAGGAGCTTTAAATTATTTTTAAATTGCTGTCTATTTTGTTTTAACAATCTGATCTCCCATCCCTTTTATAGTTCTTTGCTATATTCCCCTATGTTTTTCCTTCAGCTTCTAATTTCATTTTCCCTGGGTTCATTATTTTTATACTAGCACTTTGAATATTGTTTTCCCACATGTAGCTCTTTTGTTTACAGTAGCTTTGAATCGTTATTTACACTTGGAAATGGAGGGTTGGATGCCTTCATCTAGCTGGGGGCCACATCTCAGAGATACTGTGTTAACATGTAGTCCAAAACAGTCCATCTCGGTGGTGAATTTTTTTAACTATGAATCCTTCTGAGAACACGTTGAGTGTGCAAAAAGCAAGAGCTGAGTTTCCATCAAAGCTCCTACCGCCCTGTTACAAAACCTTTGTGCTTTAGCTGGAGCAGTGATAGCGATCATCTCCAGCACGGGGATTTTCTCTGGGATTATGACTACAGAGGTACTTCAACCCATTCGTGAACTTTAAAAAGTGCTTAACTCTTGGGTCTTAAAGATTGCTTGAAACCAGAGCCCAACATGTGAGATCTCACCCTCCAGGAGTGTTAAGATGAGAGACGTGCCACTTGAAGTAGTGTTAGAAACAGCCAAGAGTTAAAGTTTAAGCAGGAGTTTCTCCTTTATTTTTTCTTGCTGTATTTATATGTAAAACAATCAGGCAGGTAACCTTTGCTGTGTTGCAAGAGTTTCTTATCTGTTTTATTTTTTGATTCTTTGCATTTTATTTATTTTTCTTTGTCCTAATGACTGGTGAATGAAACTGCATGTACGTAGCACTATGTCAGGAAAGTTTAGTATGTGCTTTGCAAACTAAAATTGTAAATTTCTACTTTTGGGGAAATTTAAGGAAGTCATTGGGTCAACGAGCAGTGTTCTATTGCTCTGACAATGAATTAAACTCCTGCCCTCTTCCAAACCTTCTTGAACTAAAGCCTGGATGGTGAAATACTTACAAATTGCCCTCGTTCCTCCCTCCTTTCCTCACCATACTTATCCTTATAGTACAGGTAATGACTAAAAATGATTAAAATAGTAATTTCACAGCATTTGAACCCATGTCTGGCAGCAGAACTGGGGTCTCTGTCTTTTCCCTTCTCCCCCCATTTCTGCTTTCCTCCTTGAAACTACGTGTGTTATTGTCGCATGGTTCAGCAGCAGAACCTTTAGAAGACTACCATGGAGTCTCCTCAGCAGCTTGATGAAGAGAGGAGTGGGAGGGAGAAGGAGAACAGGGGAGGAAGACACAGATTATTAACACCAGAAGTTCTCATGCCATGAAAATGGTTTCATTATGCAAAATCTGGATACAAAGCTTGTGGTTTCGATCTTGGATACAGAGCACAAGTCTCACAGAGTTATAGAAACAACCGTAATCTTTCTTGGGGGGCTGGATGGCAAAGCCAAATTCAGGAGTGCCAACTAAACCAAATTCAGATAAAAAAGAAAAGTCTCTGGAACCAATCCCTGTAACCTGTTTCCTACGGCACTTCATCAAATCTCTTTAGTTGCTACAGCCTTTTTGTCTTTACATTGAACTCTCCTTGCCTTTGTCTACAACATTTGTCTTGCCGGTTAAAGAACTTTTATCTATAGTCGGAATTGTCTTGGGAACAGTAAGTTTATTTTTATATTTAAGACTATGTAATTCCTCTAACCTCAGGAGATACTCAGGTATTTTCTTTGAGGAAAGAAAGACAAGGATCAGAGTCAAGCTTGTCCTTTTCCTTTATGATCTGCACATTTAATAAAAAAAAAAAGAAAAAGAAAAACCTGAGAAAGCAGACGAAAAATAAAATGATCTTCATTGGAGTGGTAGTGCAGACTGCCAGAAATTCATTGCAATCTTCACTAGAGAATATTGGTGATATCAGAGCTATTCTGAGAGGCTAAATCTGGAAATTCGTTCTTCAAATTTTATCTGAAGTGAGAGGACACGAGGCTATGAACACAAAACTGAAATAGAGAAATTTTCACCTAAACATTAAAAAAAAAAAAGTGAGAGTAGTTGAACACTATATGTGGATTTTCCAAAAACAAAATTAATGCCTCATGTAGAAGAGACCACTCCACAGTCTGGATAGGCCTGTCTTGCTAGGAGCCACTTTTGCGTGCTCCTGTCCAAGGTCTGCTTGAAATGACAGAGCAGTTCTGCAGTGGCTGTGCAACTTCACCTGACTTATCCCCCCGTTGCCTTTTGTGCAGCTGAGTGCTTTGCCAGAGAGCTTGCAATAAATCAGTGACAGAGAACAGAGAGAATTGGAATTCTACGTTTCATTCTTCACATAACTCCTTAACACAGTGTGAGAGGTATTTAGCTGGAGAAAGCTATCCTTGCTGAGATTGGACCTTCTAATGAGGCCACAGCTAGACCAGAAGATTTTTTATTCTTTGAGGTTTTTTTTAATGTATTTCTTTTGGCTTCAATTATGGAGAGAAGTCCTGAAGCTATCATGGATGAGGATGAAATTTAGTTATCAGTGATAAAAATCTAAAATTACTTTTATTATAGCCAGTTATCTGTGTGTAATGAAGGATGAAGACTTCTACCATAAGCAATCCCCCACCCGAGTCATAGAAAATCCCCAGTCACCTTCACTTTATACTGTTTTCTTGAGGTTACAAGCTATGCCATTAAAACACTGTTTCATACAAAGTAGATGTTGAAATCACCTTTATGACTGCTTCTCATTTTCAGCATGTCTAGAGATCTGGTGTGGTTACTGTGAAAACAAAATAGTGTTTGCATTCTGATTTGTATCACAGGTTGTCTTTCACCTTCTGTACCCTTTTGGAATTCATTAATATGACTCCCCGTGTCACAACTATAATGGAATTCTGGCTTGTTTTATTACCCATATTACAATGTGAACACATTTCTAAATATTCTCATCTATGCACGGGTATATGTTATAGAAGGGAAAAATAAATACAATTTGATGCTAGAATGCTGACTTAACACAACTCTAGAGATCCCCTAACCAATGTCTAGTCATTTGTATGCCTCCTGTCCATATATATATATATATTTTTTAATGTAGAACACCCACTTGCTAAATGTTCTTTGACAGTTTTTGAAGAGCAATGTTGAAAGCAGCACGCACTCTGGCTCTGAGTGCTGCTTTTAAACCAGTATGATTTCAAAGGGCTCGTGTTGCAACGCGGTTTTCAGGAGTTTCATCACTTGACATTTTCTACCCTGACTTGTCAGCTATGGGGAGGTAGAACTTGGTGTCTCAAAGTACAGAATCTCAGGGAGGAGGGGGAAAAAAAGAAAAGGAGAGGAAAGGAAATATATTTAAATTCAATTTGTACAGCTAGCGATGCTTGGCTGGGAATGTTTTCAAATGTTTAAATGATTTAGGAGCAGATTTACCTTGATACATTGATTGATTTTTTGTTTTTTAAGTCCCCTGAATCAGAGATGTTGTCTCAGAACCAAGAACCACGCAGAAGAAAACATTTTGTCTAATGCTCTAAAACATCTTTGCCAGAACTGCTCACTTTAAAATTGTCAGAGGATCAAGATGGCAGGTTGCCTTTTGTGAGCTGTTTGTCTTCTTCTTATAAAGCACTCCAGCAATTTTTCCACCATTTTTTTATTCTTCTCCATCAGAGGATGAAATAATAAAAGTTAACTTATATATGACACTCCTTTTTGTCTCTAAACTCAGGTTAAAATCTCTTGACATGCAGGCAGGAATCCCCCTGTTATTAGACCACGGCTTAATTACCTTACTTTAAAATACATTTGGCTGCTCCTTTTGATTTACTGGTGCTGCCTGATAATTAGCTCTCTTTCTTTCCCCTCGCTGACTCTGTTTGATAAGGCTTTTATAGAGTCTTGGCGTGCGTAATTTAGTAAGTCCCATTTGTAATGCAGCACATCTCTCTCTTTCTGCTCTGTCCCAAGCTTGGAGCAGAACAGAAGTCTAATTGGCACTGTTTACAAACCATTGCACTTGGGAAGAGCTGTGCCTCCATTTGATAAGTAAAGATGTGAGAGATGAGAAGACTAATTCATGCTTTGAGCCATCTATGAGTAAAAAAAAAGAAAAAAAAAAATAGAAGACAGGAAAAGAGAAGAAAGTAAAAGAGAAGAAGGTACATTTAGGAAGGCAAATAAATTGCGTTGCAAATAAAGCATCGTGAGTTTTTATAACAGATGGGTTGTGAGCAGCTGGTGATTTACAAGGTGCTTTGGATCAATCAAAAACTGCCATGCTGAGGGGAGAAAAGGTTAAAAAGAAAAAAAAAAAAAAAAAAAGAAAGTGTTTGCAGAAAGCAGAAGCCCATTTTTAATTACCAACAATAATTTCTATGACAAATCAGAACTCGGCCCACATTGGCTGAATGCAAACTGGATTCTTGCCCCGGAAAGCTTGTTATCTTTAACACAAAACTTTTTTTAGTCAACTTAGATGTACTATAGATCAGACACTCCTTAAGTAAGGTGGCTGGATCCTAGGAGGAGAACACTCTGGGGACAGTACCATTTTGTCCTTTCCTTCTTCCACAATTTTTCCTGAACTACTTTCTTTTGACTACCATCAAAGTACCTACAACTTCATTCAGACCGATCACAACTCTTCTTGTATCTTCATGAACCTTCTGCGTGCTCACAAAATGAGAGAAAAGATTGTAGAAGGAATAAAAGAGTTTTCTTTGAGCAAAGTTCCAAAGACAGGGAGGTTTTTCAAGTATTAGCATGGCTGAATGCTTCTTCACATGGCCTGAGTGTGCCAACTGCAACTGCCTAAGCATAACACCAGAGGTACAGGGATGCTTAGAGTCAGACATATGAAAATAGGAGGGAGAAAGGAGTTTTATGATGTTTTCTTTCTATCCTGCCTGTCTGCCACATCCTCAGAGCCAATTAACTGCCTTTTCTCTCTTGTCTGCTGGATGACAACAGGGAATGCTTCAGAGGCTGGGTGACTTCACTGGTGTCTCCCATTTGTGCTGGTAATAAATTACAGCAGTATTTCTGTGGTAAGGCATTTAGGACTCTCACTGCTTGCCGAGCAATCACTTTTCTCAGCCTTCCTTAGTGCCAAATTGCTACTAGAACACTTATGGACATAAAATGTGCAGCAGAGCGTAAGAGACTGAGAGAGCTCTCTATGCAGGACTTAGGGATTAGGATACCACTTAGACATCAAGGGCTATTTTGGGACATTGACCAGTACTTGATGGTTTCTGTCTTCATTCAGACAGAATCATAGTAGTTTCTAGTTAATTTATTTCTTCTTAGGTATGGAAGAAATGATGTTCCTACTAGATGGTTCTACAAAGATGGTTCTACAGGCTACATGCTGAAAAACGTCATGTGGCCAAGAGTAACAAGACCCACCTCTATAAGCCTGAAAAGCTAAAAGAAGGCAAGATCCAGGACATGATACCCTTGCTGATGGCCCTATGTTCTCTTACCATAGGGAGTCATTGTAGCTCACGCACCACGATGTAGCATTGCTAGATCACCAGGGAAGTAAGTAGTTCAAGGAACGTATGTCAGGCTTCTCAGCTCAGTGACTGGATGAAAATTCATGCATGGAAGTGTGAGTACTGAAATCTCAGCGCTTGCCTTACATTCATATGCAGAGGTGATCTGCCTCACCAGCTTCTGGGCATCCTTCTACCACCTTCCAGTGTCCCAGCTCCTGGATTTGGCTACAGCAGTTAAAGCCTCACACATGTAGCTGGTAAAGAAAAGTACAGTATGAGAACAACTGCTCTAGGTAGATTTAAATCAGATACGAGGAAGACATTTTTTACAATCAGCGTAGTGAGACACTCTGGTTGCCCAGTTTAGTTGTAGGTGGCCACTCTCTGAAAATGTTCAGGGACAGACTGGATGGGGCTTTGAGCAACCTGATCTAGTGGAAGGTGTCCCTGGCAGTGGCAGGCGGGTAGGGCTGGATGATCTTTGCCATGGTATCTCTGCTAAATGAATTTGGGAAGAACAGTCATCCTGCTGTCTGGATATAGTTTCTGGTTTATAAGAATTTATATTATAATATATAATTTATATATTTTTTAATTGGTTCCCAGCACAGCCTGAAATTTTTTTTACAGCATTTTCATCAGTTGTATCTAGGAGGGAGGTAAGCAGATAGTGAAGGAAAAAGGGAGGATTCTAGTTCAGATGAACCATCAACTACAGTAAGACCTGCACATGTTTACTAGTCAGTAAATATTACTGCTTCTGCCCTGACGGTATGCTTTATTACATCTTCTCTTTACTGAAATAAATCAAGCTCTCAGCTTTCTGAAGCAGAACAAAAATAGTAGGTGGAATCGGCGCTCCCTTTGGAAAAATGGAGATTTAATTCTGAGAAACGGGCCAAGTTTGACAGAACACAAATTGCGAGCGAAAGAAAATCAAAGTTTGGCATACTACCTGAGAATTGATTCCATTCTGTTTCCATGACCTAAATCATGATTTTTGAATATGAGGTGAATAATATTGGCATTGGTTATTCAACATTTTTACCAGATATGGAAAAAGGCTCATCATCAGTATATGTGCAACATACAGGAGAAGTTTTGAAATTACGGGCAGTGGATTTCTGGGTAGTTTGAGGGGGAAACTCTTGTGGATAATGTCTAAAAAGTCCTTGAAAAGCCACAAAAGAAGCACACCAGGTGACAGCAGGCTTACTCTTGCTGCTCAGAGCACCGTGTTGCCAGAGGAAACTTTACAGGGGGTCTGTCTTTTTTGAAAAACTAAGAAATAATTTTTCTACAGATAGGACAGCAATCATTTTGAACTATCAGCTCCTAGGGGACAGCCAATAAAAAAACATTTCCTGAAATTAAAAGAGGGAAGAGACTGCTCTGGAGTTTGCTCCATAAGCAACAAGAACCAAAATACTCAAATTTTTTTTCTTCATATTTTCTTCACTTCAAGCATCAGTTTACGATACCATAAAAGTCTGGTCTCTGTTCATTCTGACATTGATTTTTTTTAATTACATTTTAAGATTAAGAAAAAAGACTTGCAGGAAGAATCCACCTCATTCATAGCAGAAGCCCTGATATTAGCTACTGAAGCTGAATGTGGAATGAGCAACTTCAGAGACTTGCAGCCAACAGCCCCTGACCTGGAGTACTGCTGGATGGAAAACATCTGGCAGATCTGGATGTGCGGTACAGATTTAGAAAAGTAACAGCTTGAAAAGGCTGGAGGTGAAGGAGAGAGCAAGGCTGAGAAGAGGGAAGGTGTAGAGTCTGGATGGGAATAAGAGGAGGAGGAGAGATATAGTAAAATGTGGTTCTGAAATGCAACACACCATGAAGCAGTCCCATAATGGGAAGGAGGAACAATTCTTTCAGGTGGTGATGGCAAGACATGAAATGTTAAGCTTAAACTGAAGCAAACAATGTCCTTCCAGGGAGTTATGAACAAAAGCAGCACAAGTAACAATCGGGCAAAACCTAATGAGTCTGAAAGTGAGCTGCAGGTCCCCACTCACACATTTGCTATGCCAGTGTGTGAAGGCAAACACAAACTTGTTGTCTCAAAGGCTTCCCTGGCAAAATCTAGGGTGAATTAGAGAGAAATGTCAAGCCACTGCACATTTGCAATCAGTGCTGACTCAAGGGATGGAAATTTCCAAGGACCTCCTTTCTGGAAAAGGGCAAGAGGTCAGACTTATCCGTATGAAAGGTTAATGTGGCTCCTGACTGACATCCCAACCATCAGACACCTCTCATCACAAAAGTTTATAGTCCCAGCTGACAACTGGTTAGGAATTAATGTGAGCTGACTTTGCCCATGGCCGCACAGGACAATAGTGCCAGCAGCCCAATAAGACAGATTTCTTGAGCCTCATGCTCTATTATTTGAGCTGATTTCAAAAAAATCCAGAGTAGTTTCTATGTAAAGGCAATGGGTTAAAATGGGGTTGGAAATTATTATCACAAATGACTTAATTAAGGGACATAAGGAGCCAGATAGAGATAGATGAATAGGTGGTTGGGAGGAAATCTGTTAGAAAGAGGAATATCCCTTCTACAGTTTAACCTGCCACAATTACATAATAATCACAGTAAATACAGAGATCAGTGGATTATTTGCTTAACATTGAATGACTTATGTGGCATGTCAGCAAAACACCCAGGAGAATAAAACACATCAGGAACTGCTCTCTAATTACTTTTTTTTCAGATGGGGTAATGATCTTTAATGTGCAGTGGATCTCATTAATTAACTCTTGGATTTTAATTAACTCTTTGCCTAGTTCACCTGCCATAATACATTATCACAAATGTCAGCTTAACAGGTTTTTTCCTCATTTGGGGAGGAGGAAGAGGAAACCATGTGTTCTTAAGTGTCTTCTCTTTTGTCCTGCCTCTTCTGGTAATAGCTATATGGAGTAGGAACCTACTGAAACATCCAGTGTGTTTGGTTGCCTTAATCTAAGGAATTTAAGGGAAGACAGAGGTGCCCATGGCAGGAGGGTTGGAACTAGATGAACTCTAAGGTCGCTTCTAACTCAAGCTGTTCTGTGATCTTCAAAGGCTCCTCACACATTTGCTTAGGGCACCTTCTAGGTGAATTAAAAAAAATCACAAAGCAAAGCTGAACTGCTTTCTTCAGTGTGAAACAGCAAAACTGTGGGAGTCAGAACCATTTTGTGGTGTCCCAGGTCTGCTATATTAGCCAGTAAAATAAATGTACTCTAAGTCTTATTTATTGTTAACATCTACCTCCTTAAACACTGCATATTCTGCCCGCCCTGTAAAAATTAATATCTGAATGCTCCCTACACACTTTTATTTTTAATCCAGGTAGTATAACCACAAATAAATAAATCCTACCAGTGTAGGCTGTAGTCCCATTGAATGACATATGCTCATAGTACATGGCTCTTTCTTGGGTGTGCTCTGTTAGTGCTACCACTTTGGAGGAGTGAAGAGCAAACCTCATTATAAAACATAGTATGTTTGCATGGTGAGTCATTACCTTCAACGTGAGGTTCTCCTATGCTGAAGGAAATTTATCCTCACTGAGCCTTCATAGGGAAGGCTGGTAGAGTCAATATTTTGACACAGCAGACAACAGACAGCACAAGGTCTTCTATTAGGAAGTCAGAGTGACAGTTCCCTCAACTCTCCTAGAAGATTGGAGACCAAATTATCCCCTCCCTTAATGGTTTGTAGGTGAACACCTGATTTTCATTCCCGTCTTCACCACTAAGTTCCTGTGAAATTTTGTTTCTCCCATTCTCTCCCCAGTCTTCACACATCTCACATTTAACCCCACTTTGCACCCTCGCCTCCAAACAGCAGCTTCTTTGGGACAAATGCATTTCTCATTTTCTACTTCATGTAGGTACTTAAGTAGTAGAGGAAAATGAGTATCTTACACTGACACTTTGTTTTTCAATCTTGCAGAAGATCTATTGCTTTTTCTCCCCACAGTATTTCCCAGCTTTTCTAAGGCATACTGATGGATAGCTTTAAGCAAATCTCAATGGAAAGATATTCTGTTCATAGTCAAGTGCTTATGAAGATGAATATGCTGTAAACAATGACTATGCTTGATAGTGATTGTGCCCCGATCTAACATTTATTGATGTATGAAATTAAAGACTTGTGCTAAGCTGAACTAATTGCTGTAACTACTGCTGCAGACAACTGAGAGCCATTAATTACCTAAAAAAATAACAACCAAAAATAATGTTCTGATTTGTTTCAAGGAGATCAGATTTTGCCAAGATTCCCCTTAATTCACAACTCTCAGATACATGCACCCACAATATTTTTTCTTGGTGTTTTCTACGTAGGAAAAAAAGAAGTTTTTCACGACACATGACAAATTTCCAGAGTGTAGAAGATGGACACAGTCCTGTCAAGCATAATGAGTTGACAGGCTATGTGCAGGGTCACTTATTTTGGGTTTGGCTGAGGTGCACAAGACAAGAGGTAGCACCTGCTTTTGGAACACTAAAACCCATCCATTTTCTGGGATTTTAAACTGTTCAATTTCTACTGTTTTCAGGCAAGTTATTTCACTTCAAATAAAAGCACTGGTAAGATTAGAAGTGATGTTGACTTTAGATTAGGTTCTTTATGGTTCTTCTGAAAATGCTTCCTAAACAAACGATTTTGCAATAACAAAAGCAAAAAAGATTATTATTATTAATACTATTTCCCCTTTCCTCTTCTGTTATAAATTTGATTTAGATACAAGATTCAAAAAGGAAGCAGCAGGAGGTGAAGAACTAGTGATTGTTTTTCTGTCACGGGGATAAAAAAAAAGCAGAAATGCTCGGGTGGTCTTTACGATGACATCCAGACAAGCCTGCTGTGGTTATCTCCTTCAGAGTGAAGTGTGGCTGGAGAGGATTGACCAGATATAGAGAAAGACTGTGAATTTATGGTGAATTTGGTTCTGAAACAGAAAATAAATAGTTTTAGAGGTCTTTGTCTGCTTATCTTGTCCTCAGGTCTTTGAGTAAAGGACCTACTTATTAGTTACACAGAACTATGATATTTTAAGCAAGCTCTATACCTCTTTTGTTCTTCCCTATGCTCTTGACAAATTATGGATTTTTTTCGTGGTTGGTTGTTCGTTGTTTTTGTCGTTTTGTTTTAGTTTTGTGCATTTCTTCTATGCAATATTTCACCTCAGTAAGACAGAGCCCATGAGGGTTGGAACCAAATGATCTTTAAGGTCCCTTCCAACCCTAACAATTCTATGATTTGTCCAGAGTTACTAGTATTGCAATCATAGATGGCATGAACATTAAATTTCTATCTCAACTGTCCCTCTCGGGGGTATCCTGCAGGAGATACCTGCTGGATCACAAATCAGGTTGGCCAGCTACGTGTGCAGAGTGGAGAGAAACTGTTAAGTCTTTAAGTTAGGGTCGTTATTTGATAAGGATTGCAAGGTGGGTGCACCCGCAGAGCAAGAGGTGCCTTTCCTCTGTTCACAACAAAGCAGGATTTCCAACCAGCAATATCCCCTTCCCTGTCACTCACGGCCAGGCCCTTGTTTTATAGCACTGCACATGCACATCTAAACGATCTCCACTAGTAGACTGATTTCCACTAACGGTGGTGCAACACCCAGTGATAAGGCAGTTGTTGATCTGGCACTACTGTTACACAATCAGGTATGTTTTTTGCTTCCAGTGTACAGTGGGAAGATGGGACTGCAGATTCCCCCAAATCTAACTGTCCAAGTTAGATGCTGATTTGCTGGGTTTTAATTAAAAAAAAACCAAAACCAAACTGTTTCAGATCATTGGGAACACTGACTTTTACTGTGGCTTCCTGACAGTCATTAGATGTTACAGCATCATCACTCTATTTATATCCAAATAAAGCAAGCTTGCTGGATGTCGCCTAAAATATCTAAACATGCAAAAGGGACTTTATATGTTTTCTAATCATTCCCTTTAGTTTTCTAACACACTGTGTTATCTTGAAAGCTCATAATAAGGCTGGAATAACTCCTTTGATGACAATTCCCCAAACTTTGTCGGCAATTACTTCTAATCTCAGAATGATTGTTTAGTTAAGATATTTCTTTTAATGCCACATTCAAGCCCTCATTGCTGAAGTCTCCCTAGTTTTGTGCAGCGTGCTTTGTTCTGTTTATGGTGACTACTTGACTGTGAGTGATGCTTGGGCCTCCCTATACCAACTGCTCAAGCAATGACTACATCCTTTTCTCCGAACAGAGACTGTTCAACCTGTCTTTAATTATCAGAAATCTATTATCTAAAATTTTCATCTTTATTTCATATCTTTCCTCTCAACTATCTTCTAAAGAACCACTTGTTTTGGGATATCTTCTGAACTGGGGATCTAACTAGTTACTGTTGTACAGATTATTATATTCTCTTGTAAGTACTCCCTTTTGAGTAGCCATGTAATTTTTTTTTTTCATTCGAAGACAACAGAGGAAGATTTTTTTGCTTTTCAGTTGTTAGGCTTTTTGTGTGCTGAAAGACTTCTTTAATCAGACATAAAGAACTCAAGCTGTTTATCTTAAAAAAGGACAATCAAGAGGTGACTCTATTACAGTCTAAATATCTCCACAGGGAGAAATACCAGGTAGTAAAGGGATCTTTAATTTAGTGGAGAAAGACATAACAAGAAACAGAGCCCAGAAGCAAAAAACATATAAATTCAAATTAGAAACAAGACACGAATTCTTAAATATATGAAAAAAAATAACATAGACTCAAAGTACCAATGGTGTTGGTGAATGCTCCATCCTCCTAAACTTTACAGGCCATATACAGGTGTTTTTTTTCTGAAAGGCACATTTCATTAATACACATTTAATCCCAGGAGAAGTGGGGCAAATTTCTTGGGTTTATATTCTTCACAAAGCCAGATAATATGTTTGAATAACCCTTTCAGGCCTCAAAACTTGTGAAATATTTGCTCAACAAGATAATACTGTTGCTATGGATATTAGGAGAAAAACTGACAACAGCAGGATTGGAACTTAGTTGTGAGACAGAGAGCTCGATGTATAAAGGGTCATAGCAAATTTAATTTATATGTGACACATACACAGGCAACCTGTCTTCTCTAACAGAAATATATAGAAACAAGCACACTGAGGAGAAAAAAAAATCTCACAAAAGCATATGGGCCATCCTGCTCCCAGATCTCACTCTGGATATGGAGTGGGTGAAAGAAAAAATAGTGTAGGACATGTATTAATTCATATACTCATAGAAGAGCCTAGGTTGGAAGGGACCTCGGAAGACCATCTGGTCCAACTTTTCACAGATAAGTGGGCCTAGATGAGATCATCTAGCACCCTGTCCAATTGCATCTTGAAAACCTCCCGTGATGAAGACTCTACCGCATCCCTGAGCAGGTGGCTTCATTGATTGATTGTTGTTGCTATAAAAAAAAAAAATAATAATCTCCTTTCTATCAAGATCAAACCTGTCACTGTGCAACATGTGCCCACTGCCCTTTGTCTTCTCCATGTGACTTCTTGGGAATAGAGAGTCTCTGTCCTCTTTGTAGCCACCCTTTAAGTACTGGAATATTGTGATGTCAGCCACATCTTGAGGTGTAATCTATCCACATCTATAGATTTATGGAGGTTGAGCCCTTGCAAGAGACCACAGACCAGCCCTTCTACTGCTGGTGGGTTGACACGTGCATTTCCGTAGTTACTTGATCCTGTGATCGAGAATATGGGTATGCCCACATTCTCCACCTGATCTCTACTTACATTGCTTAAATGCTGTATGAAAGCTCTCAGATGCTGTAGATTAGACAGAGCACAATAAATCAGTCAGAAGCCTTATCAGAGTGCTTGGGGCCATGGCAGATTAGAACATGCACACCTTCTGAGATAGATTCTTAGCTTTCTATTCTTCAGGTCATGGGAAAAAATAATGGTACAAAGGGGAAAAAAAATAACTGGAAAGAAATTTTGCATGGGACGGGGACAGGATTTTAAGGGAAAAAAGACAGTCTGATATCCCAAAAGCCATGAACTCCTTCATTCTTCTGGCACTGATGGCAATATATGGAACAAACTGGGAAAAACTGCATCTCCAGTTGCTGGTAAAGAGGCCACATCTCCCATTCAGTTCCACACTGCCAGTTACTGCTTTATTGTGTTCCAGCCTGATGCATGACTAATGTAACCAACATTTTCTATATTTCCTCACAAATATAAGTGACACTAATACCTCCTCCTCCATCATAAGCCAGCCCTTTCCTTCCTGTTGCATTGCTTTTCCAGTTTTCTTCAATACCAAAGTTCTGTGTTGGATTGCATTTTCTATAGAGGAATGGATTTTCATTTTGCTTTAAGAGACTCACTCTACCAATCTATCTCAGCCCCACATGTTAATTTCTCTCAAGATCGTTTTGAATTTTAATCCTATCCTTTCAAATCTTTTAATTACCTCTTTCTTTCTAATGCCTGAAGTGCTTCTCCTATACCATCTTCTGCATTCCTAGCGAAAATACTGAATATATAAAATCCAGCAACAGTTGCTACTTAATTTTTCCACTAAATTCCTCAAGATTGTTATAGCCAGCTGCACATTCATTTTGTAGTAGTTACAAAGAAAGTGCATATTCCCTGCTTTTAAAACTTCCTTAGGAGTCTGAGGAAGAAGGGATGTGTTCCTGGCTATTCTGGCTAACCTAGTAAGTTAGAAGTATTTTGCTAAAAATGACAGGGAGAAAAGGAAGATCAAAGTTTTGTGATGAAGATGCTTAACAGTGCAGTGCATTGAGATCTCAGTGATAGAAAGCTCTTGAATGAAGCTGCAGTTTTGTATACTGAATATATATATATATATATGCCCCTTTCATTCAAGGTTAAAGAAGAATCTGGGTAAATCAAGAGCATCCCCAGATTTAGGATGCAGCGCTGCTTTGCCATAAAATGCCAAGAGGTTTCATGTCTCTGCTTCTGAGCTTAGCCTATGAACAGTTAACAAAGGCAGCTAGTCTAGGAGAAACGAGCCAATAAAAGTCTCAGTCCATCCTGTTTTCTTTCCTTTGATAAATGTCTCATAGAAAGAAATGCAAATTGACCCTACTGGAGTAGCTCCCTAAATTGGTCACATGCAACCTCAAATATTCTGTTTCCCCTTGGTTTGCTTTGGTCACCCTGTAGCTCCTTTGCACCTTGCCAAGGAAAAAGAAAATTGAATCCTATAATACACAAGCCACAAACACAACACAAGCCTATGGCTCTAAGCCTATCTTTTCCCACTTTCAAAATGTTGTTTCTGGTGGTTCTTGTCACACCAAACATTTCCTGGGATACAATTGTTACCTCAAGAAACCCTTTTTGCAAATCCATTTCCATTCCCCGAGATGTTTCACTGCTGTTGTCGAACATCTCATATCTCAAATGATGCTTTGGAACAAAAGCCTCCAGAGTATCTGATCTGCAAGTGGAAGAAGCAGCAATGCAGTGATCCCTGATGGATCAAAATACTCCAGGACACAGGGTTTTATTCCATATATTATTATGAGGCCTCATGCAGTTGCACGTGCAACATCAGTGTAGAGATGCCTCCGAGTTACACATGCAATTATTACAGTGTAAGCACAGGAAAAAATTGCTTACAGAAATAGCTGGCTGCAGTTCTAACTTGCTTTGCACAGGTATTAACCTAATTTGAAAAGAGAATGGGAGTCGTTATGCATTAAACTCTCCCAGGACGTAACGAACACATTTTTTCCTGGCTAACTATATGTAGATAGCTCTGAAAAATTGGTCTTGGAGAGCCTGTAGGAATAGATACATTCATCATAAGAGCCCTAGTAAAATGCTACATTTAAACTTATCTAAGACTCTGAGCAAGTGGGAGTCTTATTAATGAAATTGTATTTGCAAACACAACCTAGTTACAGAAGAACAGAAGGAGTATAAATTACTTATCCCCAGGGAGAGAATAATTTTCTCCAGAGGCTAATGAAGAAGTGATCTACATTCAGGAGATTATTTTTCTAAGTTAGGTACAGTCTAAAAAAAATTTAAAAAATTTAAAAAAAAAGAAAAAAAGATTAGTATTTAATACCATAATAATTGAGAGGATAACTGCTTTTTAACATATTAGACATGTGTCATATATTTTACTACAGATGCATATTGTAATAAAGATTTAATTAATGTCTATTTGTTTGCAGAAGTGTTCCTATCATTTATTTTAATGACATCCACCATGGTAAAACCATATGTTATTCACAGGGACATTATTTATATTTCTATTATGATTCCATTTAAATGTAGAATTATTAAATCATTTGTTATCAGATGCTAAAAATGATTTATTTCCTCTTAATTTACTTGAAATGAAACCTGCTCAGGGCCTGATAATCTCTGTTTTAGGCTCTGGATACAAATGATCTAAGGCCTAAAAGGCAAAGAAAATAATTATTTCTATTTTTCCTCCCTAATACAGAGATACTACCTCCATCAATATAGGTACAACTGCAATAGAAATCTGGAATTACAGCAAAAATCCCTCTACACCGTCCTGCCTAGAGGTGTTCATCATTTCAGACTGGCTACAGAGGCTGCCCCATGCTACAGAGTTGTTTACAGACTCCTGTAACCGTACCAGAAGAAGTTAGCATGCGTAACTGGAAGCTACCACCTTTAAAAATCACACAGTCATAGAATCATGGAATGCTTTGGGTTGGAAGGGACCTTAGAGATTGCCTAGTTCCCACCACTCTGCCATGTGCAGGGACACCTCCCACTAGACCAGGATGCTCAAAGCCCCATCCAACCTTGAATACTTTCAGTGATGGAGAATCTGCAACTTCCCTGGACAACTTTTTCCAGCATCTCGCCACCCTTTTAGTGAAGAACTTCCTCCTAATTTCTAATCTAAATCTACTCTCTTCCAGTTTGAAGCTATTGCCCCTTTTCCTATCACTACAAGACCTTCTAAAATGTCCCTTCCCATCTTTCTTGTAGCCCCTTTCAGATACTGGAAGGCCACAGTAAGATCTCCCCGGTGACTTCTTTTCTTGAGGCTGAACAACCCCACTTCTCTCAGCCTGTCCTTCTCGGGGAGGGGCTCCTGCCTTCTGATCATCTCCGTGGCCTCCTCTGGACCTGCTCCAACAGGTCCCTGAAATACACACATCAGAACTGTAGGAACTGAATAATCTGGTCTCATATAGCCCTTGGACATATTTTCAATACTATGACATATCATTTTCTTCTACCAGATAAGTAATATAACCATGTAGACATTTCTGAAGTAACACAGATTCAAGATATTAACAGAGAGCATAAGACACAAGAAACTACCTTGTACTATGAGGAGGAAGACAATGGAATCCAGGATCTCAATTCTACTTCTGACGCTGTAATATTTAACTCACTTTTCACAAGGAAGAGATCCTTGCAGGACGTGGAGCATATAGCTAACGGAGCGCAGATATTAGCCTGAATTGTTCCACGCATCCATCTGCCTATGAAGGTATGTCTGAGTGTGTGCACACCAGTCCTTTCCTCTGAACAAACTGGAGAGGCACAGATGTCTTGTGATACGGAAGGTTTTCTCGCATTGTACAAGAAGAGCCTCGGAAATCTCAAACAAACACTAGAATTTACTAACGCGCATTTATTACCTCAAACAGCAAGCCTGGAATAAGGCACCGGTTATTTATTTCTCTTACAAAACCAAAACAGAACAAAACCACCCAAAACCAAACCCAGACAGGAGAAGAGAGAAGGAGAAGAGTATTGCATGCATCCTTGTGAAAATGCCAGCCTGCATGGCATAGTGACAACTGAGAGGTCCTTAGTGGCTCCAGATTTGTTACACTCGCGCTCATCTGGAGAATCTGCTTGAAATTTCCTCCTGGTTTACTTTGTATTTTACAGCTTGGATTGTGCTCATTTCTTCCAAAACAAAGGCTATCCCCCCAGGCAAAGGCTTTGCTCAGAGGTAGGAATGTAAACCGCCCTGCTTGTTCCTCTGTAACTGTCCTAGATAGAGACAAACATTTCTTCCTCCTCACTGTAGTTTAAACCTACCCTGACAAAAAACAGCACTTCTGACTTTTATTTCATTCATTAATTCTTTTGCAAGTGAGGGTTAAGAAGCGAGGTTTAAAGACAGCAAGACCAGCAAAAAATTCTTAATGCAACCTTTTTTTTTTTCTGTACAATTTCTACATAAATCGGTATGATTTTTGTTTTCCTCTCTGCATTACAGGATCTTCACAAGATTTCTTTCAGAAAAGCCTGAAGATTCCTGTGACCATAGCTGACTGGACCTCAATGAACTACTAAGCCTGTGTTCGCACTAATGAGACGAGGTACTGGAGGTTATAAATCCTACCGGGAGGCTGGGTTGGCCAGTACTACCCCGTGATAATCCTTTTCTAATAGCTTGGAGCTTGGTTCTATCTTAGTGGCCTGGAGGATAGCAAAATCCAGCTCTGACCT
This sequence comes from Todiramphus chloris collaris, assembly GCA_025345505.1. Classification (NCBI taxonomy): domain Eukaryota; kingdom Metazoa; phylum Chordata; class Aves; order Coraciiformes; family Alcedinidae; genus Todiramphus; species Todiramphus chloris. The sequence continues at coordinate 3,575,867 of JANVCC010000125.1, read as the reverse complement.
TTTGGCAAATGTCTGTAAGAACTTTTCTTTCATCATGTGCTTCCCAATTTGAATGACGTTTTGTCATTTTAGATGATAACTGAATGTTCTCTCCTGCTTTTTTAATTTATCTTTTTGTTTCCAGTCCAAAATATTTCAGGTTTCTAAAACAGAAGCTGCAAGAAAAAGACTATTAACACAGTTTTTTAGTTTTTTTCTTGATCAAAACAGATTTCCTCAAGATGTGGGAGGTTATCCCTTTGATAAAAATCTGCATGACTTGGAAGTAAATGGACATAGAGGAGTCGGGCCTAACAGGTTAAAAGTCAGGGGAAGAAAGAATCATTTCCAGCAACTCACCATGACTGAAGCCAACGGAGGAAGATCTGGGGAGAGATGAACTCTTCCCAAAGACTTGAAACCCTGTGAGGTCTAGAGCAGTCGTGTCCATTGAATTAAATCCAGAGATGGAGTGCTCTGCTTCAGCCCCCTGAGCCCCAGAGGGGAGTCGGGGGTGAAGGGGTGACCTTGGACCTGGGATAAAAAAGGGGGTTGCAGTTGCAGGTGTTGGTTTAGCGCTATTTGAACACACAACAAGCAAAGGCACCGTCTGGTTTCACTGTGGTGATAACACGGAACTGAACTCACTGTCTTTTCCCATGAGCTGTCTCACCTCATTTTCTTTCCTGACCCCTTGAGGAAATGAAGGAGTGAGCAGCAAGGTGGGCTGCTGGCCAAGGTCAGCCCACCACACCAGCTCAGCACCTCAACCTTAAATACATCCACAGGTCCCACCCCATAGATTCTGTTCCCAAGGTAGTTTATTCGCTGTCAGTTAGAAGAACTGGGAGAAACTGAAGCCAAAGAAATGGAATCTCAGGGAAAGTCAAAGGACAACTTCCAGTTGACCTAAGAATAAATCCTGAACTGGTCGTTCTACCTACACTTTAAATAAATAGTCTGTATATTACTCCAGGAGTTCTGAGAATGATTAATCAAGACTTAATGCTCTGATGGTGTGGCTGATGTATTTAATCACTAAAGCAGAATAACAAAGTGCAATCAATATTGTAATGTTTGGGGTTTTTTTAGCCCTCTAGATAAGAGCTACAAGCCAGTTGGGGGGGGGGGGTAAAGAAGAGGATGTTCTGCTTTGGTACCTCATTTGCTGTGTTTCTGAGTAACATTGTTTTTTTCCTATATAATGTGTATGTCAAAATCAAACTCACAGATCCTCTCAAATTAACACTGTGAAGAAAAAGACTTTGATCAATAATTAGTTTATTGGTTGTTCATGGGGTACTATTACTTCTTCAATAGATCTGTTTCCCTTCACAAATGCATTTCTCCACAGTCTCTGGAGGAACTGAGATGAGGAATTCAATGTCTAAAAGAAGATACAGCAGCCCTTAAATCACTGATTTTATTACTAGGAAAATTAAAAGAGATGTCTTCTTTCTCTTCACAGAATTTTACTGTTGCACTGCAAATTTCTTATGTATGATAGCACCATTCCTGAAATAAAAAATAAAAAGAATAAAAAAGTTTTGAAGAGCTCCTGGTTCGGAACATCTTTTCTGTCACTGTTTTCAGTGATGCAGCTCTGTATAAGGTGTAGTTCTTTCTTTGTAGTGACAATATTTGACAACCGATTCACCCACCATTTGTCCCTTTGTCTTTCCAGGTCATTACTGATAATGAGTTGGCATAAGACAATGGTGGGCTCCGTACACACTTCCACCACAAGGGTCACGTACACTTGACTTCATCTGGATCTTTGGACAACTGCTCATTGTCCAGGTCATCATAAATCACCTCCAGCACGACGAATTCTCTCAGGTACTGGATTTCTCTCTCCACGGTGGTCCATTTGCCTGGGTGATATGTAACATCTTCTTTGAAGGGATGTCTCCTTCATGCCTGACAGGGGACACCTCCAGAGGCTGAGGGCTTGTGCCACTTTTCCAATTGCTTTGTCAATGCCCCCTTCCCTACATAGGGATCCCAGCTGCTTGGCTTCTGTCCCCTCTAATTCTCAACTACTGGCCCAGTTATCACAGCAGTGGAACAGACAAATGACAGTGTTATCACCTAGATGACGGCTGAATTCCCTTTGCATATCTCACAGCTCACTCAGGAATAGGTATCAAGTGGTTATCACTTTGTTTAAGAGTTCTGCCTCTTCCTTCTCCTTTTCTTGTGATGGTCTTCCTTTGGAGTAGCCTGCTTCATCCACTTCTTCCTCCTTCCACTTCACAGTAGGTGTTTCTTTCATCACTAAATGAGCTGACTTTGGCATCTAATATTTCTCCTTGTATATAGGGACAACAAATACCAGCATGGTTTGGTTTTCTGGTTTGAGTGCAGTGCCTGTTGATTTGTCATCAGATCCAGAGACCTCCTCTTCCCCTTGGGGCTACTGAATCGTGTTGAACAGGGCTCAACAGGCATCAGCCAGGCCCTAACACATTGCAGTCATTTGTGTCTCTGGAATTATCAGAACAACAGAATACTTTTCCCAAATATTTTACTAAGTTTTCAGGATTGTGGACTTGTTCAGGGGTGAAGTTTCAAAATACTGGAAGTGGCCACTGTCCTAGGTGCTTGCCCATACACCCTGCCACTCGAAACTCTCCAACCTCAGGGCAGATCTCTGGATGATACTCATAAATAACTGTTTAACCTTAAACAAGGCCTGAAGCACATTCAGCAGACATAGCAATAAGAACATGATGGTCTGAACATCCCAAGGAGATTCAACATTCAGTGTAACTAGCCTGGAGGAAGAGGAGGGGAAGGTGAAGGAGTAGGGGAAATTGTGTCCCCCCCCCCATCTTCACCATAGATTGTCTCTCTGAGAAGAAATGGTAAAGACTGTAATTATCAATAGTTTCTGAGAGACAGTTCCCAAAGTACAGAGATGACAGAAATGCTGAGCACAACTACCAGATTAGTCTCACAACCAATAATTTTATCATATCATAAACCAGTGTTACGCAGTACAGCAAAATGATAACCTTAATCCAGCCCCCAGAGCTGATAAACACCCAACAGAGAACATACATAGCAAGCAAGGCGTTGCATAACTCTGAGAACAAGCAGAGCAACTACGAGAGTGAGTAAATCAACAGTGTGACCAGTGGCTATTAAACTAATATAATGAATGCTTATAAAATAATTGGTTTAACATCCTCTGGTCAGATCTGTCATTATCTCAACCCTTCAAGACCCGTGTTGGGTGCCAAAATAGGACTGTTGTGGTTTAACCTGACAGGAAGCTAAACACTACACCCATTTGTTCACTCCCTCACAGTGGGAGGGGGGAGAGAATCAGAAAAAAGGTAAAGGATGTGGGTTGAGATAAAAAAAGTCTAATAGGACAGACAAGGAAAAGAAAATTGTAATAATGGTAAAATAATATACAAGACAAGTGATGCACAAGGCAATTGCTCACCACCAGCTGACTGATGCCCAGGCAGTCCCCGAGCACCGGGCTGAGACAAAAGCAAGTAATTCACCATACTACATACACATAAGATGGAAATAAAGAGCCAAGTGACACAAATATAGTTCTGTGCAGATAAATATCCTGTCCATATTTTGTAGGGATAGCCAAGGCTGTGCAGAATTATTGAGGAAATTTCATGAGATCTTCAAGTACCCACCAAACTGGAATATTAAGTCTGAGAACAAGATCCCAGCAGCACAGTGGTGACTGAGAAGATAAAGAGTTATCAGTGCAAATAACTTCTCAATCAATATCAGAACAAAAATTGTTGTTGTCTGCTCAGTGAAGAACCACTTTCATGCATCAGGGAATAAAGCACTTTAATAAGACCCAGATAAGTAAAATGGTAGCCTAAACAAATTAGTTTTTCATCTTCAAGGGATGCACTCTAATGATGTTATGGTTATATGTTTAGGGGTTATATGTTTAGGGGAATTACGAGGTCTATGCTTCTAGCTCTTTCATGTGGCTTCTCAAGTGTCTCCTGAGATGACTGATCTCACGGTATATTGAGGACCTAAATTTGGGGCTCTTTTTGAGTTCAATAATCCATTCTCATTAAATTTTTTGCTATCTGTCACCTTCATGAGCTGTATCTTTCTGCCGAATTTAGCCGAAAGTGCAGAGCAGAGTAAAACATCACTAGCATGGACTGACAGACAACAGAGCCATAAATACATATACTTTCTTTAGAAAGAAGGTGGAAAAATATTTCCTTGCAGATACACTTGACTCAGTCTGCCTACCCGGAGGGTGAAGTCACTAAGTTGAGGAAAGCTTTACAGAAACCAGCCTCTTCTGTATGGAAAATTGTTAAGCTGTTAGTAGTTTTCTGTTGTCTGGGAAAAACATAAGGCAGGAAGCTCCCGGAGCTGTAGAAAATGGCGACAGAAATACTGAAGATTTTCAGCAGAAAGTGGAAAATGTCCTGACGGGCAAAGCGAGGAGAGCACAGTTTCAAAATAATTTCTGAGGAGTCTCTCGTCTCTCAGAGATTGAACTGAGCTTGTGTTGTGCTAAGTCTAGACCTGTGGGAGGTAAGAACTAGAACATTTGCCTGCAATGCTTTATTATATCTGTCTACTTGTGGAAAATTGAACTGGGTATTTCTTTAAATGCTGAAGAAATTCAGATACAGGGAATGGTCTCAGGAGACGCCCAGAGAGAGAGACGAATGAGAGCAGCAGGATGCTGCAAACTGGTGCAACGGTGGTGGCTGCCTCAATAACAATCAGGAAATAGCCAGCCCTTAGGTTTCATGATAGAAGGGGGTCCAAAGCTGAGGTTTATGTTTGGGATCTCTGCCCATTACTCTCCGTTCATTTCTGAGTTCATCCTAGACATTCTGGTCCACTCAGAAGCCTACAGGGCAACACTTCAATTTCAGGAGGAAGGACAGTTTTGTCAAGCCTGATTTCATCCACAGCACAGGTCAAAAAGCATAACCTAGTGAATTAGAAATGAAGGTATATATATATATATATCAGCTGGTGTTTGTAGCATCATGGGAGGCACAGATTGAAATATTTAAAATACTACAGTCCTGCTGATAGAAATTCTAGAAAGCTGTGCTTTCACCCTTGGCAATTTGGAGGCATGTTAGTTATATACAGAATTATTTCATTATTATAGTTTTTATCACTTACAAATTTTCCTTCTTTAGTGGTTAACAGCATTTCATTCAACAAGAAAAGACTTAGATATGTTTAATGACTTACTGTCTCTGAGCATTCAGCAGGGAACTCTCCCACTGACTGATGGGCTCTGTGTCCCACGTCCATCAGGTATGGAACTCACCAAAACCTGAAGAGCTCTCTAGAGTAAAACAAGTGCCTGTAACAAACTTTGGGAGCAACAGGTCTTGGCCTTAAACAACTACCCAAAATTATTATTGTTTTTCCTAAGAAAGCTGCAGTAGTAGACATATAGCCTAGGTGATGCTTTGCTGATGCTTTCAAAGGATGTGAGAAGCATTTTCTACAATTCCTTTAGTTCATGTCTCACCAAATGGAAGAAGTCACTGCTTCTTCTGATAGGCAACGATTATAATGCTGCATTAAATGGGAATTGTAACAGCATTTCGTTCACAGTTTTATTGCATTAATTACACAGTGAGCTCACTCGGGGGGTGGCAGTGGTGGCGTATGTCCTTTTGACACGATAAATAAAATTAACAACCTTACTTTTTTGTTGTTCTTTTTCATATTATTAGCTGATACAGCTATATCATGGGGTAGAAACATGTCAAAAACTAAAGGAAAGAAGAAGTTTTGCCTGTCCTCTGCATTTATGAGCCCTTGCATCTCAGGCACAAATAATGCTGTTGATAAAACTCAACTGAAAATACAACTTGCTCCACTGATCACCTGCAATGGCTAATACTGGGAGCTCTAAGCAGAAGTCTGCCTACAAAGTCACTAGGATATTGAGTTCACTATTTACTCTCTTGGAAGGTAGAGCAACAGCTACATGTGTAGCTGTGAACTGGAGTTATTTCAGAGATATTTTCGCTGAAAGACAAAGAAAGACAGCTGGTTGTCACAAAACTATTTCAATATGGGGGAGAAGGAAGAATGTGTTATTGAAGGTCAATGCATCTGTATTTATTCTAGACCTATGATATGACCTATTGGACAGGAGGCAGTCACTGTCTACTGCTTTAGAAATATAAAAAGCAATGCACAGATAAAAATGAAAAATTAAAAACTGTAAGTGCATTTTACTAGATAGTCAGGAAATGACAGTTCAAGAAAGGCCACAATGATTATTAGTCAGCCTGTGCTGATAAGGAAATGAAAGTAAGCTATACAAGGATGAAAATTTGTAGACAGAGAAATATACATCCATAAACAAATGGAAGGAAGAAAGAATTATTGCAATTAATACAATTCAGAAGGTAGAGAAAGGAAAAATGGTAAGAGAAACAAAATACACAGGCAAACATTTGAACTATAAATTAGGTATGAGCTGTTGTTACATATACTGGAAACTAAAATAAATCTAAGCATTGTTGATGGATCCTTTATGAATGATAATGGTCAAACGGACTGTAAAAATAAAGAAAGAAGCAACTATTAGGAAAGTAACTAAATAATGTAGATAGCATTTAAGGATGACAAAAGACTCCCCATTCCACTCCAGTGGAATGGAGTGAATGCTCAGTGACTGCTGTAAACAGTGACAGGTCCTAAAAACCTTCCTCAGAAAATTTTAAGAGGGGCATCTGAGAAGTCTGCTGAAAAGTTACTATTTTCAACAAACCCCAAGGACCAGTATTGTTATGGAGAAAGGGCTGTGGGATCTAAGAAGATGTTTAGTCCTTGTGTCACCATGTGCTCTAATACAAGCACAGCCCCCCACCTCAGAGGCCCACTGTGAAAGGACAAGAAGCAACACACATGCTGCACAGCAAGAAATATTCATATTGAGCCTAAGGATAAAGAAGATCAACACTAGAAGAGGTTTCTCAGAGATGCTGTGCAACCTTCATTCTTACACGGAAGACCTAAACTAGCCTTGAAAGTCGGGCCTCCTTTGTGTAGGATTTTGGACCAGAGACTTCCAGAGCTCCCCTCTGAACTGAATTATTCTAATACTGTATGATATTTGTTCTTACGCTGCCCTGCTTGTCCACCAAAGCAGAAGAGACATTGTTCTAGGAGATGGAATGCTGGCCTGAACTAGTGCAGGTGTCTTTAGGCGTAGCAAACTTGAATTGGCAAATACTGGTTTAACAATTAAGAGTTGTTCAGTGTAAATGAGTACGATTATATTATTTGATCTAGGATGCTTCCTGACTGCTTTGTTAGACTTTGGTAAAAAGTTTCCCAATTCTTTGATATATGAGAAGAGTCAGATTCGGTCCCAGTTATATTTCTTATCTCGTTCTCTTGTGCAAGCTGTTTCTTCCATGCCCTGGTTCCCCTCTAGGAAAGTGTTCACCAGTTCTTCTCTAAAACATATTCTGTTTCAAGGATGAATTTATAAAAGGATGTGAGATAATGGTAAGAGAGTGCTTAGAGTTCCATTAGAGAAATTACAGTAAGCAACACAGGATCACTGTCAGACACACTAGATATCCTCTGTCATAGTCTTTCTCTTAAAACATAGATAAAATTCCTTTTATTTCCTCTCTACTGTGCTTTGAAATCAACAGATGCCTGGAAATACACAGGTATTTCAGGGATAGGCAGCATTTGTACTTGAAAAGGAGCCAGTTTAGGAATAACTTACAGGACTATAGCTCAACTGCTACTGTTTTAATGAAAAAGTGTCAGAGAAGCGATGAAGACAGCATTTGATTAATGTATGAACTTCAGTCCACAACTGTCAGAGCCTCATGTGTTGTCATCATGATGAAAATATAATGGATGTGATCTGGAATGCCATCCATCTTCCATTCATTGCGTATTGAATTTAAAGCAAAGGTTTCTCTGGATATTTATTTATTTTTTTATATTTTTATTTTTGCTCTTATTTATTTTTCAGAAGTAATCTCCTCAGTTAGAATTCAAATGGAAAGGAGAGTTCAGAAAAGGTCTTTCAAACCAGGCATTAGGACTAATTCTGAAGGGAAAAAAACCCCACAAATGGAGAGGAGAGGAGAGGAGAGGAGAGGAGAGGAAAAAGGGAAGGGAAGGGAAGGGAAGGGAAGGGAAGGGAAGGGAAGGGAAGGGAAGGGAAGGGAAGGGAAGGGAAAAGGAAAGGAAAAAGAAAAGGAAAAAAGGAAGGAAAAAGGAAAAGGGAAAGAAAAAAGGTTTGTGTGTCAAGATGACTCAATTTGGTCTCAGAGAAAAAACTTAGTTCTAAGACAAGCTTTTAGCAAATATGAACATCAAGTGTGTGTAAATCCATCTTTATATTTCCCCCTTTTAATCTATATTTATATACAAATGGTAAGTATGAGTTCTCTGATGTCTTACAAGGTATGTGCTCACATTGTTTTTTCCCTCTATGGGGCACTTGTAAGTTCTCAGTCCTTTTAGCTACCTGTTTTTTATAACTTTTTAATAACAAAATTTAAGTTATTCTGAGTGTCTCCCAATTTGGTTTTTTTTTGTTTTGTTGTGTTTTTTAAATTGAGTAATGATTAAACAGTTATTGGGAGAGACTTCTTTTATTTGAGATGAGTCTATGCGTCGTGGTGTGGTTTTTTTCTTTGACCAATACTGCAACAGATTAATATAATTTATTTCTTGATAAATGATGTGCTGTCCAGTATACGCACGAGGTTCAACTTCTGGTAAAGAAACTAAACCTTCCTGGATCACATTCTTATTTGCCTAATATGACAGATACCTCATGTGAGCAATGAACTCATTTCACCTATTACCTCAGTTACGGGCTTTGCATCTCAGATAAAGGAGGTGGGAGGACGCATAATTTTTTTACGTCATTTGGGTTGGGACTGACAGCCAGCTCAAGCATCATGTTCTTGTATTTAACATCTCTATAGAAAGTTAATTCCTTATAATGGAGATGAAAATACTAGTAAGGGGTAGAAGCAATCAATCCCTAGGTTGCAAATTTATTGACTCCCTGGTGCTAGTGATGACTTCCTGACGGTGATATACGAGCATCTCAGAGATGCAATAACTTCACGTGTTCTTATAGTTCTTTAAAGTATAAAATAGTCCACCAGAGTGTTCTGTAAAATAAACATTTTATTCCACACTCTCTTGGTGAGTTACCATGTGCAGCTGATGGGTATTGTCCAATTGTAGAGTGGTAATTTTACAAATAATTCAGCCTTATGCACCTGTTTGACCACGTTCAAACATATTTGCTCCAGTCTTTTTTGCCACAAAGATATCTACATGGGCTTGGGAACGTAGTGGCTTTTTGCTGGACATTTTCACTCTTACTCCTAGATCAAGTGCTATCTCTTCAAATTCCTACTAAATCACTTCCTCTCAGGCATCTTTAATTTCAGCAATGGAGATGCCATTTGTCATTGTTTATGACAGGCATGATATCAATATCACAAAGCCTGAGGGGAATAAAAGAATAAACACTTGATAAGAGTATGATTTAAGATTAATAGTTGCCTGGTGAAGATTCATGATAAAACATCCCATAAAGACGTTACTTGCCCACAGTGCAGAATTACTTCAGCAGTCACGACTGAGTGAAATAGAGCTGAAAGAGGGAGTCTCATTCAAAGGATGCTTATCTCTGCTACCTCTGCTCCAAACATCTCGTGGAAAATGGGATATTATAACGGGACATTCTTTGGGTGAGATGAAGAAAGATCTTTTGTGAGTTGCAGCTAGTTTTCTCATGGTACCAAAGGTCCATGCAGAGTATATTCATAGATATGACTATATACATATATGAAATATTCATATATATATATATGACTATACTCTGTGAGAAACACATTTTCTACTGACTTTCTGGGCTTGTGTTTGTAGACAGAAACACCAAAATATCACAAATATCTGTCTGCTTCTGCTGTCAGTGGTGGTTCTCAGTGGCAGCTGCAACAGATATTTCTGCTGAAAACCATCAAACCTTAGTACTTTAGGCAAAGGAAAATGCCTTTAGCAATCAAGAAGTGATTACACTCAGATGATTGTTTCTGCTAGCAAATGACAGTGATTAACGCTATGCCAGTGCTTCTCAACATTTTGGAAGTACAAACCTCTTTTGGTTCATCTGTGTCTATGAAGCATTATTCTCAGCAGCAGCTCAGTTTCTTCAAGACTCAGGAAGAGAAGCAGTTATAATTGATATCTGCTAGTATTGACACTCGTTCACTCCCACAAGGAACTGAGCTGCTGCCAGAAAGTAAAAGTGGCATAGAATTTTGTAGACAATAATCACAGCCTACACTTGCTCCTCTCTTACATCTGGTCCTTGGAGCAACTGAGAAGCTGTTGACTACTGTATCTGATGCCTTAGACTCCCTTTGTACCTTCTGGGCATGACTTAAGACGTGGGATGAAGAGGCAGTGCTGCTGCCATATCTTCATCCTGATCTGAAAAACAGCCAATCCTGGAGTGCTGTTGTTCCTATTTCTGAGGAAAAAAAAAAAAAAAAGTTTTGGTTGAATTTCAACAAGAGGACCTAGAGAACCATAAAAGTTCTGAACTCATTTGTCTCCTTCCTCTGATGGCACTTTGAGAAAGCTTTTACAGATCAATTATGGACTGAGCAAGAAGCTGACAAAGGGTTTCACTGCCTTTAAAATTGCTCAGTTATCTTTGAAATGAAGTAACAGATGTTCTTTGAGCTGGCATGTCTGGTCTCCTTGGGCCAGGTTCTCATTACAGTTGGACTCCAACGTTCTAAACAAAGATGTGATTGCATTTGAGCTCGCACCAAGCCACATCAGTGCATCTGGGATTAAGGAAGAGATTCTGTGGTAACACTTCAGCAAGCACTTAGATCCTCTGGCATGCATAAGATTAAGGAAGTGCTTAATCAGGGTTTTAAACTAAACCGTGTGTGAGTAAAATACCCCTTCTAGTTCTTGAGAAAAGAAACTTCCCATAGCTCTAATATGCACTGAATTTTGGAGTTTTGACCATTTATTTTTAATATGTCTTAAGACAGCTTGATTCTGATTTTGTTTCTGCTCTGAGAACTACGAGAACTGGAGAAAGTAATCACTGCCATGAACACTAACTTGGAAAAAAAGCTGATGGTGCTATCACCTTCTCTAATTTGGCTATTATCGCAAAGAATTTTGTGCAAATGATACATTTATATACATTTCACAAATGGCTCTGCTAATTTCAGCCACTCAATGTGTCCTACATATGCCCCGTATGGTGTCTGTGGGCGAAGCAGATAAACAGTTGAGCTTCTGCAAATACAGTGTTAGGATCAGCATTTTGCTAAAAAATTGCTTTTTCAAGGAGTATGAATTAGCCTGTTTATTCCAGCACAGCAGCAAAAGAACTGAAGATTTCACTTGATTTGGAAGGGATCATAAATATTGGTTTACATCGAATCTAAATGCTACTGGCAAACACATATTTTTGAGTAAAATTATTTTTTATGAGACGTGAAAATGCTGTATGGTTAGATACCAGTCAAAGAAAACATATCTTTAAAAAATATTCTTCCAAAATTACGCTTAAAACACTGAAATGAATACTACTGAGATATCAATCGTACTCAATAGCATTTAAAAAATAAAATAATTTTGTTAGTCTCCATGCTAAACAAGTTTCAACTAAATGACTTCCTGAAAGAAATGCTCTTTATTTATTTATCCTTTAACCACTGAAGCAGTGAATGGGGAACTCAAGAGATCTTACTTCAGTCCCATCTTAGATTTTCTATGTTGTTATGTATAAATGACTCAGTCTCTTCTAACCTGATTTTTTTATCAATAAAAGGGGGATGAAATTATTTTTTTTATCCAACCCATGTTCTTGGCAACTATTGCTGGAAGTACTGCAGTCAGGCTCCAGCAAATAGGACTTCTGTTTGGACAGAAAAAGCCTCTCTATGACAAAAAAAATCACCTGCCTCACTGGATTTTGTCATTACAAGTTCCAAGCAACTGTTAAGACTGTGGCAAAATTAAGAATCAAACAATTTATTTTTTCTTTCATTTTGTAACAGCAATAAGTGAAATCTTGTCTATTTTCCATGTACTGGGTCTTGGATGCAGAATTCATTTAGGTCTCATAGGACTGGAAATATTTTCCCTGGTATGACATATTTTGTTAATTCAAGAATGCTACGAGGCATTGTGTACTCACAGCATGGCTCACTTTTTTACTTCTCTGTTTAGACCACAGTCACATTAGGAAAAAAGTCTTTTTGTTTTCTGAATGTTTTCTTCACATGGTGACACATTAACATACGAGTTTTTTGGTTATCTTCTCAAAAATTATTCCACTTTAAATATGCCCATAAGAAACTTGCCTAACCTGGTATTTTTATGCTTCAGCTGTCTCGGAAGCATAGCATATTCTTACTTCATTGTGGAATCACCAAAACTCAACCATCCTCTCTTCTAACTCACAGCTTCTGGACAGGAAACATAGATACCATTTATACATATACATGTATAACGACCACAGTACTCAGAAATGTGTTATGGAGATGCTCATATTTGTATAATACAGAGTTTTCTTGTCTATATTACAGTGCTTTAACTATATCTAGACAGACCCCCTAAGTTACCACAAATACAGGTGCCTAAATGTATTTCTAATTCAGTTATCAGCTAAAGCATAGTGAAACCATGACAGCTTGTCTGGAAACGTGGTGCTTTCTCCATGTAAATTAAGTTGCCTTTCCCAGAACAACCTACAACAGACCTCCTAACAGTCAAATTTCTGCATCTTATAGTTTCTCTCCCAGAGAAGGAAAGCAATAAGGACCCATACTGCAATTTTGAATGGGGTGATAGAGCATCCAATTCTAGGTTTTCTACCTGGTTCCTCATTCTTGCCTCAGAAGTGTCCAGGTCTCTCTAAGTCCTGTTTTATTGGATATTACATCTTGTACTGGTGTTTGTAACACCTTGATGCATCTCAGATAGCATGAGGTGCTTTCTTCCTTCTCTGGAGACTTTCAAACCCCACCTGGATCTGTTCCTGTGTGGGCTGCCCTGGGTGACCCTGCTCTGGCAGGGGGGTTGGACTCGATGATCTCCAGAGGTCCCTTCCAAACCCTTCCTACCCATGATTCTATGAGGTACTGGTATGTAGGCAAGTATATAGCATCTGCTTTGGAAGAAGATTAATTTAGGTATTGTACATATTTGGTAGGAACAGAGTCAACCTCAAAATACATGATGTAAAAACGCACCAGAGGTGTACCTTTCAACTTGAAACTTGTCTTTTGATAGCTTATGGCACAGGAGCTACTCTTACAGATAGAGTTCTGCATCTAACAATCTTCTAAGGCAGAGTACGGTGAACAAGACCAGCTAAGAACAGCTTCAGCAGGTAACACAGTAACTGTTTGCTTCGGGCAGATAAAGTACAACTTATAGAGTTGCTTATAGTCCACTGTTCCTTAACACATCAAGCTAGCTGTTTCCTGCTTGGCTGTTTTCTGGTTAAGGAGTGCCCATCCTTTGTCACTTGAGATAATTCCCAGTTAGCATCAGGGCTGTTACCCAGGTGCTGCTGGGAAGCATATGTATAACTGGTAAGTGGAAGCACAGTTCTTAGGATGGGTTAACAGGGATTTTGGGAGTTAGTGTTATGGTGGGCCTTGAATTGCTTATTAAGACGGTGTGAGATTGAAGGAGTCTACACAGACATGGCCTGTGACACTAGATGGAACAACTTCTCCAGCCTCCTCCTCCTAGAAAGATCCTTTCTAGATTCAGGCAAAGCTCTGGGTGGAGGATGCAGTGTCCCAAGTCCCACGCTGTAGGGAGTGAGTGTCTAGTGCCTCTCTGAGGTTGTAGGTGGTGGTGGCTTCACATGTGAGAAATACATCCCAGCTTAGGTGTTTGCCTAGTGAAGGACCTATAGGAGGAGGTGGGCAGACCGTGTAACTGTCAGGGGTTAGGGTCAGGGCAGCCCACTAGACCTGTAACAGACACTCTCTGCTAACCCCCTTCCTTCCCCAAAGGGGAAGAGAAAGGGAATAAGGGAGAGAGACTCAAAAAGGAAACCAGAACAGCCTTAATGAAAATTAAAATAATAAAAATGGAATATACACAAAACCAGTACTGAACCCAACCCCCCCGATGGCAATTCCATCACTGTCACCACTGATGCTGTGGAGCAGGCACTAGAAAAATCCCAGACTGGGCCCAGGAGCAGATGGGAACTGTGCTGAGGAGCTCGATTCTGGTACTGGGTTCAGGAACACATAGATCAGGACTGAAGGCAGAGCAGAGTCCTCCGGTTGCCGGCCATGGAAGAGGTGAAGAAGAAGCGGGAAGAGCTGAGGTGAGGAGAGCAAGACCCTCGTGATCCCTCAGCTTTATCCTGAATATGTTATATATATGCTGGAATCCCTTGCTGGTCAGTTTGGGGTCGCCTGTCCTGTCCCCTCCTCCCTGCAGGTGCCACCTTTTCCTTTCTGCACCCCCAACGTGGGGCACAAGCCCCAGCAGTGGCCTTGGTCTGCACCCCAACCCTCGGTACTGACTCTGCCCATGGGTTCTTCTCAGTGCCAGCAGCAGCCCCTGCCTGTGCCAACAGCCAGGGCAGGGAGGGAGAAGAACTGAGCTGAAAAGTTAAATCACTGAGCAGAATTAGTTCTGTCCTCGCTCAAACCAGGACAGTAACTTAGCCCTGCTCATAGCAGGAGTTGGGTAAGAAAACCTGCAGAACTCCTTTCCAGTGTACTTTATTATCTTATACACTGTGCTTCTCAGTCTTCCTAGTGAACCTATCCAAGGATGTTTTGTCTTTCCTTCTGGAGTCAGATTTAATTACAAGCAACATGTGGGAAATCAGAAACAAGATGCTGGGCTAATAAGTTTTCTATGCAGGAATCATGTTGCATATCAATAAAGCTCTAAGGACACTGAGAAGGGGCATAGGTTGAAAAACCAGAAACATTTCACACTGTCATCATCTGCAAAGTTAAGCTCCTTCTGGACAGCTACAGACTACAGGTTGAAATATTTGCAAGATACTTGGCCAATGTTTGGATATTAATTTACACATATCCTATACATCTATACATCTTTACATCTATATTTACACACAGATGATCTTTAAGGTCCCTTCCAACCCTGACAATTCTATGATTCTAAGTACCCAGAGGGACAGATGCTCTTAAATTGAAGAGAGGCAGGTATTTATCTATATGTATTTGAAATAATATTTTTTCTACATTTTTCTTATAATTTAAGACATTTGTTTTATTTAACTGCTTAGCAGCACACAAATATGCACACACAGAGTCCTAACTGAAAAGCTGTCTCTCAGGCTGAATTTTGGAGCCATTGAGCAGATCCTCACAGCTTGGTCCTTAAGAACCAGTTCCTCATACAACCTCACCAGCTGTATTTCAAAGAGACACGTAAGGTTGAAGAGGAAATGCTCCCTTTGTTGTTCCAGAGAGCGGAAAATGCCTTTCATTCATTTCCCTCACTAAAAGGCATTTGTTCCCTAACGCTATTTTCGTGTCTAGTAAAACATATATTTATCAGTGTGTAAAAGAACAAAAGCACAAGAAACCAGCAGGAATCCCGTTTAACCTCATTTATTGGCATTCTCAACAGAGGTATTAGGCATATTGAGCGCTAATGAATTATTTAAGATAGCACTAGATATTAAATGCTCTGAATTGTGGGCAAACAGCCAAATAAATGTCTTCCAGAATTTTTCTCTTCTAATAGGAGCCCCAGGACATTTTAGCTAATGGCTGTGTCCTCACAGCTCAACTGTTTATATAACAGATTCTATCTCTGCAGCTAAAAACGGCATGCCAGGAAAGAACTGTCATCCTATAGCAGAGAAACAATGATGGAAGATACCTGAAGAGACACAGATGCCTTCAGATCTGCCCAAACCTGCTCTGTATTTTTGTCACTCACTGAACCTCTCCACAATCGTACCTTTTGAGCCCTTAGGTAGCTAGCTCCAGGTCAACAAGAAGACCATTTAGCTGAAGCTTGTATTCTGTATCTAGCTGTACTGAAGACACGTTGGGCGGCTGAAACAACTCTATAGGGACTGGCAGACATCAAAGCTTTATGCCTGGTGTTGAAGTTTCGATGTCTAACCTCAGAAATAATCTGGCTCAAACCCTGCCTCACTGAAGGGAGATGTTCTGGAAGCAGAGCAGCCCATAGCAGAGTCAGGTTTTGGTGCATAGGGAGTTCTCCTGAGGCAAGGAAATGCCGAGGCAGCAGAGAGACCTGCCAGGAGCTGCCAGATCTTATGGGAGCTGCTCACAAGGCCTCTGCTCTGCCAAAGCAACTGTGGCCATGTCCACACCTATAATGAAAGCATCCTGGGGAGTGCTGCAAGTGAACAGAGTGTGGCACAGCAGCCAGAGCATGGCATGCCAGTTTGCACACCAGTTTGTAGCAGTTTGCATGCGAGGGCTCACAGGAAGGGCACTGGGTGAGTGTCAGGAGGATGGAGCCAGGCTCGTCTCTGTTATGTCCAATGACAGGACACGGGGCAGTGGGTGGAAGCTGGAGTGTAAGAGGTTCCACAAAAACACAAGGTAAAACTTTTTCACTGTGAGGGTGATGGAGCTCTGGAACAGGCTGCCCAGAGGGCTGTGGAGTCTGCTTCTCTGGAGACATCCCAAACCCACCTGGACACGTTCCTGTGTGACCTGCTCTAGGTGATCCTGCTCTGGCAGGGGGGGTGGACTTGATGATCTTTCGAGGTCCCTTCCAACCCTTCACATTCCGTGATTCCATGAAGCTCTGTCAGCTGAAGAGATGAGTTTAATTGGTGGTCATCACCCTCTCAGAAGGAGCTTAGCTATGGTCTCCACCTGGCAGAAAGCCATATTCTCTGTGCTTACCAGAATGGATGTGTCAACCCAGACAGAGCTCCCATGAAAACCTGCAGCTGTCCATGTCTCAGGCAGCAAGGAGAGCCAGAGCCTTTCACTGGTAACGGGTGGCAGCAGTGAGAACAACCATGTGTGTTGTGACTGGTTGGAGGATGTGCTCAGCTTGGTGGCAGAGCTCCAAGAGGAAGCAGAAAATTAAGAAGGATCAAGGATGCTAGGCAAGAGGTAGGCTGATGGAGGCAAGCTCTGCCCTCCCTAAGACAGAAATGTGAGCACTCACCAGCAAATACCCAAGATAAAGGGGACCTTGTATTGTCCCCTCATCAGGTTGAAGGCAGCAGCCTAACTGAGAGGAATGAATGGCCCACACTCGGGGCAGCAGGCAAACCTTCTTCTTGGCCACCTCACCCTCTTGGGTCCCTCTGTAGAACAAGTCTCTTACTCTGGATGTTGAAAGCCAGTCAGCGGAGGTTGTGGATGATGATCCATCTACACTACAGGTGTCTCCAGGGTCAGAAAGGCCTATCCCTTTCTCACAATCACCTCCACAAGGAACATAAGAAGGGTTACAGTTGTAAGCAACTCCCTTCTGAGGGAAAGAGAGGGTGCAGTATGCCAGGCAGACCCTCTTTGTAGGGAAGTCTGCTGCCTCCCTGGGGCCCAGGTTAAGCATGTCACTAGAAATCTTCCCAGCTTGGTGCAGCCCTGGGACTATTACTCCTCACTGATCTTCCACGTGGGTGGAGATGAAGCTGCGACCTGTAGTCCAAAAGTGATTGAAAGAGACTTCGGGGCCTTGGGATCGTTGGCGAGGGAAACTAGGGCACAGGTTGCTTTTCCCTCCCTCCTTTCAAGCTGCAGGCAGTGACACTGGAAGAAACAGACTGACCCAGGCTATTAATATACAGCTCCACGTCTGGCGTCACCATCACAATTTGGGGGGTTTTTGGTAAGGATGTTCTATACAGCATCAGGCTTACTGGTGTCAGGTAGGATTCATCTTTCTCAAATGGGGAAGAGGGTTTTTACTCAGTATCTTGTGGAGCCCATTGGCAGGACTTTAGACTTGAAGGGGGAAGAGGATCATGGCAAGCTTGCCTGTGATAAGCTGTGGGAGGACACACCACGGTTAGAGTGATGGGCTCCTATCATGGGCCCTCAGCTTGCTCTGAGGCATGCTGTACCAAACTTGTCCTACAGAGATGAGCCAGGGGCTCCTGAGGTAATAGGAGGCAACAGGGAAACACTGGGGAAATACCTCAAAGGTATAAAGGGAAGTTGTTGCTGCTCACTGTAGCCTGGTTGAACAAACTGTCTTTTAAAGAACCCTTCCAAATCAAACCATTTTATCATTTTATGATTCTGTGATTCTTTCTGAAAGAGCCTATCCAATGAGTAGGGAAGGTTAAATCACCTTCATCTCTATAGTTTCGCAAGAATAAATGTTCTCTTCAGTTCTTATTTCTGCCCTCAAATTCTATACACAGTCCTGAAGAAAACAGATCAAAAATAGACTCAAGTGCCAGTAAAAATAAGTGAAGAGAAGATGAGATCAGCTTAGACAAAAAAAAAACAAACCCCTCTAGCACAAGGCAAGCCCACAGAGGGAAGTCATGAAACAACAGAAATCACTTTGAAGAGTTAAGCTTTGTCTTGGATATAACCACCACTGGCTATTTCAGTCTGTTGTTTAGGAGCTATCCTGATTCTTTAACATATCTTTCTAATGAAAAGTGATCTAGCAGCTCATCTTTGCCCTTACAGTTTTTATTCCAGTGTCTGAATGTTTAGTATTTGCCACAACCTCACACGGCAAAAGAGTTCTCATGTCAGAGGGAAATCAAAGGAAGAGTTATTTTGATTTAAAGTGTTCGACTGGTTTGTGTAACGGTCTGTTTTACTGATGACTTCAGGCTCTGGGAGTTACGATATGAGTGCCTGAAGGATATAAATACCAATCTAGAAGAGAAGTTAATGGGATAGAAAGAAAGTAAAGCCATAAGTAACAAATGGTTCTGATTATTAGGTGCATTATAATGTAAATAATGAAAAGAAGAAAAATATATCCCAATGCCAGCATCCATCATGGAAAGGACTACTTTCCTTTGGGTTGGGCAGGAAGGTTCAGAAGTCATTATTAGGGCTATTAAATCTAAAATGGATTAAGTTTCCAGGAGTGTATGGTAAAATCGTGGTCTTAGCAGAGTTTGGATCCTGGGGTTCAGTTCTACTCCCGAAGAACTCACAAGAAAAATTTCCATGGATTTGAGAAGACCACAATTGAGTAAAGATTTTTTTTTTTTTCCCCCTATGTTGGATGTCACTTAGACATTTTGATTGTTTTTTCAGTCAATTAAAAACATACTGGAAGAATGAATACTCGTGAATGTAGTGCTTGTTGACCCAGTTGTGCTCGCACTGGAGTCTCGGAGAAGCAATAACTGTCAGACAGGCACTTACGTTAAGTACCGTGTTGACATTAAAGGAATTGGGAAAAGTGCCCTAAAGACTATTCCCCTCCCAACACTCCTCCCAGCAGAAGGTAACATTTACTCCTCAGCCTGGGATAAATTACCATATTAATTATTCAAAATACTTAATGCCATCAAACAGGAATGAATTTGCCAGATGCAATCAAGAGCCAGACGCAAGAAATCAATGGAGTTTAAAGGCCTCAGCTCCCCATGAATAATTAACTGGGTGTTCTCATGGAGTGCAGGTGGAGAGCGTATGAATTGCTTGAGGAGGGAGGAGAGGAGGTCAGCCCAAATTGCAGCTCCAACTAAGAGTGAATTCTTCCTTCTTCAAAAGCCCATACCTATGATAATGTCAACACTTAAGGGAATACTTTAAGAGTGTGATGGACTGACAAAGAGCTCTGAGAACAGGATGCAACTCTGCACAAGAGCTACGCTTTGAACCGGTGGAGAAACATGCAATGTTCTGGTAACTGCACAACTGCACCAGTACAGGTGAGACTATCAGAAGCTGCCATCACCAAAAAACACTCCTGCTCAGGGAATGTTCTTCTTCACACGTGGACAAGTCTGTCACAATGGAAATCCGGCCTAATTCTCGAGATACACATCACAGTCACCAGTGATCCACGGGATAGAGTTCAGCCTCTGCTACTCCTCTTTCCCTGACTACCCACTCCCATACTTGTTGTACAGAAAACGGGTGTTTCTTCATATCCTTTTTCTTGACATTCCCTGGTTTTGACTTGACAGCACGTGGCAGTTTGCTGGTAGGAAGGAGGGTGGCCTAGAGCCTGCTTGCACACAACGCTATACTGGTTTAACCATCAATCATGGCTTGTACCCACAGAAGCAATGTGGTGAAGCATATGAAGTAAAATGGGCAACATAGATTAATATAAACCATATCTAGAGTATGTTTTGCTTACAGTAGTCTTGGGATAGATGACACTGCAGCTGAGTGCTTAATTCACTTAGCTTAATAAAGCTGTCCTTTTTACTTCACCTTGCCTTGACAATGTAGTTCACTCTGGGATGCCAATAGGAACAATTCCAGTGTAGGGAGTGAAATTCTGGTTCTGACCTTTCCTGGCTCTCCCAGTGAAATGTCAGTCGGAGAGCACTGTGGCTGCTCTTCTTGCAAGACCTGTGAATTTTCTGTTATGATGGCTCGTGCTGGCTGTCCGTGCCCACGTGTCAGCAGTGAGGGCTGCAAGGTGGCCTCTGTGAGAAGATGGCACTGCCCATGCTGGACGTGGCCAGTTCCAGCCTTTATCTTGACCCATTCTCATTTTATTTTCCCCCTTGGCCCGTTAAGGAGGGGGAGTGAATAAACAGGCCATGGCTAAAGTGGCCTTCCCTCTCTGACCTTGGTGTTTCCAGTATTCTTTCTCTTTTTTTTTCTTTTTGTTCCTCATTCACAATTGCTAGTGAGCTTCAGCAGAGCTTTACTGGGGCTCTTAAACCTATTTGACAGTGCGCAGTTCTGTTAAAATCAAATTAATTCTTTTGCTGTGTTGATTGCACATACTGTTCACACTGTACCTGCGTGGTCTATTTTGTATTTGGGGATATTTCATTCCTTCTAATCTTGCAGGTTTTTTTCCTGAGGAAGGACATGAAGGTCTATGACAAGAGGGAAAGTGAAAATCCTTTTCCTTCCCAGATAAACTGAAACATTTATAGCAGAGCTGAAAATAGTCAGCACTTTTTGCATGAACAATGATTGACTTTTCATTTTTCTTCGGCCGAGAATCAATTTTATGTGAAAATGCATCAGGTTCTCCTCAGACAAAATATGGTTTCCAAGAACAATTCTGAATCAATCCAAAATGTTCTCTTTTGTCAAATGATTACAGGAGAAAAGAAATAAAGATGGCTTTCTGATCTACTTTTGTGATTGTGTTTTTTACAAGAGTCCCTGATGGAGTGAAAGAGATGTGGGCTGTGATTTATTAGCACAATAGTATCACAAAATCTGAATTGGATGTTATTGTGCTGAATGCCACAGGAAAACGATAAAAAGATCAGTTGGAAGCATATCACTTTCTCTTTCTGAACACCATTCTCTATGGAATGATGGACTTAATCCAAGTCCTGCTAAGAAATGAAATAAGATGGAAATTATTATATTGACATTATTTTTCACAATATATAGTCATTTGTAGTTTTATAGAGCCTCTTTTACTGGATCAGAAAGAAAAAAAAAAAGCTGTATTTATTATTAATAATAGTACAATAATGTAGAACAATAACAGTATCTCAAATTATTGTAATAATCAGAATTCACCAAGGACTAATAAACAAAGACAGAACCTCTGGCTCAGCAAGTCCATGAGCTGCAAATTTCTGGAGTTTGGGAGAGTTTTCTGAGGAAATATCATGGCACAATTGTCATCCTCTAAGCATCCATGTTAGATGACTATTTGGTCTGACCTGATCTGGCTGATTTCATGTTCTCTATGCTTTTAAATCTCATTGCTAGCTGTATCAGAGCATCCCTAGCTTAAAGCCTGTCTGACAGCTGGCTTCACCGTTTTTATTTTATCATTACAACACCTCAAATATATGGCCACGGCCTAGGATTTTACAATTTTATTTGTTGTACAAATTATGAATACTAAGAAGAACAGCATCCCAAGCACTGCACTATCCTGGGACGATCTTTCCAAAATATAAGCTCTCAGGTACCAATTTTCCTTTCCTGTAACTGAGACAGGTAGTACTTAGAGGGTCATATCATGATTCAAGATTGGAGTTTTGAGCATCAAGTCTCTCAGATAATAAAAGCATCTATATTCTGCTGCTGACGCTTGATAATGAATTCACTCCTCAATGAAATTCATTCTTCAGGGAGGTGATTAGACAAATCACATCCCATCTTCCTATCAGCTCAGCCCTGAAGAGACTTTCCTTTCCATCAGCCACTCCATGAATTTAATTAATTCCAGCGCAAACACAAGCAGAAGAGATATCTGCATGTTCCTGCCTGGTGATGGGCTGATACCTCTTATAAGGTCCATGAGGACGATAGCATCGCTGAGCAGATTTAATACTCCTGAAATGTGTCATTCTTTCAAAGGAGCTCTGTTTTTCAGGCAAAATACCATAACCAAAAAAATATTATCACTCTGTGTATCTTCATATTCAATTTCTAGTATAGGAATAGAAAAAGCCAGTAAAAGAATATTTTCACAACTAATTCTGCTGTTCCATTACTGGAGGAATAAGTTAATAATTATACGTAATATGATGCAACTAAGGGAGGCCCAGACAAGAGCTTATGGATATATTACTAGGCAGAGCAGAAAGAACAGCAAAGATACAATCCAGCTTTGTGAGAAGATTCATGAGACAAAACTATTAGATAAAAAGGATTGCCAGAACACTCTGGCAATCTTTCTCCTTATAACTGGAGCAGAGAGTGAGTAAAATGCGAAAGACACCCAGAGACAAAATGAGCTCATTTTGCAAAAGACATCATGGGGATAAAGGAAACCTTCTGTGAGTGCACCATTAGTAAGAACAAGAATAAGGGAAGTGCTCAGTGAGCTCAAATCACTCTATGGCATGGAAAAGTCAGCACATAATGTCAGAAAACATAAGTGTTGCCTTCTTATGTGTTATCAGTTTTCATAAAAAAGGTCAACTGTGAGCAGTGACCAGTGCAATAAATACCAATATGATAAACCAAACTCTCAGATTATAGTAGGAAAAGAACATTAAAGACTAGTCAAGTAAGTTTAACTTTTTTTCAAATCAGCTGGATGTGCTAAACTTCTTCTAGATAAATTATTTCGTTGGCTGATGGTAACTCAGATCTTCAAGACCCTGTGGAAGAAAAGGAGACTGGAAAAGAAAAAGGCACAAAGCCTGTCTTTATAAAGGAGAGAAAAGGAAAAAAAAAAAAAAAAAAAAAAAAAAAAAAAAAAAAAAAAAAAAAAAAGTAAAAGAAGGAAGATTCAGTGCCTAGCAAAAATCCACGAGAACAACACTGAGCAGACAATGTCTAAATACACAGGATAAGGAGATGGATTTGTCAAGAACAAACCACTGTAGTTTACTTGTATGGCAAGATAAGAAACATTGTGAAGGGGGGAAAAACCTTCAATACTTGTCTTCTGTGGAGCTTTGTAGCTGTATGACATGACAATCTCATCAGTAAGATAGAGAAATGTGAGCTAAACAAAATTACTCTAAGAGAAAGCAAACCTGACTAAAATTTCTGTTCAGAGTACATGCCAAAGTTGTACTGACAAGTGGATGGTTGTATCAGATAAAGTTCTTGAGACTTCTCTGCTGGGTAGAGCTCCATGCAGCTGTTAATGTCCTGAATGGTGGAACTGAGATAAGGCTTATTAATTACAAGCCTGGGAAGGACTATTAATATGGTGTGGGATATAGTGGTACGTCTTCACAGAAGTGAGAAATGGTCTGAACAAATCTGGCTGCCTATTATGCTAGACCAGCCTAAGTCCTCAATTTTGGCAAAAGTAATTGCCAAAATGCAAACTAGGGAACACTTGGCAAAGTAGTGTTTCTGCAAAGGATCTGGATATTATAGAATCATAGAATTGTCAGGGTTGGAAGGGACCTTAAAGATCATCTCGTTCCAACCGCCCTGCCATGGGCAGGGACCCCTCCCACTAGAGCAGGTTGCTCACAGCCCCAGCCAGCCTGGGCTTAAACACTTCCAAGGATGGGGCTCCCACCACCTCTCTGGGCAACCTGTGCCAGTGTCTCACCAGCCTCATGGGGAAGAAATTCTTCCTAATACTAGATCTTCTTCTTCCTAATACTAGACCCAATATTTCCTAATACTATCTCTTCCTTATACTAGATCTAAGGCCAAATACAAGTATAAAAATTCATACTCTGACAAAAAATGACAAGTATTTTACTAGCATACTAGGTACATTTGAGGGGTTTGCCAAATCCAGTAGCCCATAAGAGGCAAGGCATGCTCCCAAGTCCAGGCAGTAATGAAGCTGAGCATGTATTCCCAGTAGATACATACACCAAGAACAACTACACAACTCATAAATCCATATAGACATGGCTGGCCACACAGTTACAGACAGACAGTCACATTCTCACTCACAAGCTCGTCCTCTTTTGGCAGCCCAGGATGAAGTTCTGTTACTAGGAGGTACATTTCTTTACTTATTCATGTATTTATTTAAATTTTTATGAACTTATATTTAAATATATATGCGTATGTAGAGTGTGGATCCAATTCCCCTGGATCTCAGTCTCTGCAGTTGCTGACACCTGGACAGGAAAGCCCTCGAGGCCACAGTCTCACACTGGTTGCTGGTACAAAATCCAGTGCCCAGAACAAAACCAGACACACACAGTGTGTGGATTGTGCAGTAACACAGACATATCTTTCAATCCCCTGATCCCTCTATCTTCCAATTCTTCCTTCCCAAAACACCCAGACCTATTACTTTCCCTGCCACTGCTTTCTCCACTATATATCCTATAATAAGCCACCTCAAATCTCAAAATGCTCTTTTTCTGCATCTCATCGTTTGAATCTCAAAGTGCTCTTTTTCTGCATCCCATAACATTGCCCACAGACCCAAGATGGTGACCCCTGTCTGTGAGGTGACCCTCTCCCACTGACACACTGAGTGGTTGCCCCTCCAGGCCCATGGGGCTGAGGCTGTCTTGGGACAACCCTGGGGGTCCCCAAACAAGGGCTAATGTCTCCGACCACATCACTGGGGTCTCTTCCACTGCCCTTTGTCCTCCTGATTCCTCTATGTGCATGTTCTTTGACAAGCTGACAGCTCCCATAATGAGACTGGGAGCAGCCAGGTATGGGTATTGTTTCGGGTCATCAACATCCAGTTGTTCCTCTGTGATCTTTTGTGGGTCTAAAGATGAACTTTTCAAGTGCATTACCCAGCAGTACCAACTGAGTATTCACACGTGCTTACAGGCTGAACAGAACGGAGCTGAAAAATAGCTCTTTTGTAAATAAAATGAAATAAGCTTTTCCACATATTTTTGGAAATACTAAAAAAAAAAAAAGAAGTTTAGAATTGCCAGCTGTTAAGGAACATGCAGATGTTGGAAACAGCTGGCAGAGCTACAACCCTAGCGTGTACAAGAAACTAAAACAACTGGTAATTTTGCATCTTGCACGACTTCTACTTTTGCTGCTGTAAAACACAGACAGAAAATAACTCTTTACGACTGCCATGTTCAGCTCAATACCCACAGTGCAACCTACTTTACCCTCCACTGTCCTGTCTGGCCAGTCTCTCCCTGGTACCACTTTGCTGCCAGCTGTAGAACAAGCAGATACGTGGACAGTATTTCTGAGACAACTCACTTGTCTCCTGAACCACAGAAAAAAGCCATGTAAAAACTTGAAAAGCAAACCCGTCCAGCATCACTCTTTAGCTTGCCAGTAGTATCAAGACAGCAATGAAGAGCAGTGTCCTGACAGTCTACATAGCCTTGTAGGTTTACTTGGAGCACTGAATACATAGCCAGTGCTATTTAGGTTCTCCCATACAGTGAAACCCCTTGCAAATAGTATCTTCCATAGCTGCCTCACACCTAGAGTTTGGGACAAGCAGAAGCTCTCAGCTCCGGAATACTCTTTACAGAAAGGAGAACATAGCTGGGTCTAATTGGATATATTTCTGGTCACAGGGGAAGAAGTGTTGCAAGGTTAGGGCTTCATTATATTGCCTAAAATGTGTAATGTCAGCAATTTGCATCACAGTGTCAGCTCTTCTCCATCTTTTCTCAGGAGGGCAATGTTGCCTCAGGTTGCACGCAACGTCAGAGCACGGTGTATCTATCTTGTGATTTGCTTCTCAAGGGCGGAAAGGCTTGCCTCACACAACAGTCCTCCCAGAACAAAGTCAGCGGGTATTTAATGTACTTAAAACAGAGATGAATTGACCAGGAGCTGACAGTGCGGTCACATCAGGTTCAACAAAGGGATTCAGTGTCCTTTAGCAACAGAGAAGCTGAGTCAGGAGAAATCCCTGGGCCAGAATGTCCCACTGAATCACAGAATCCTTTTAGTTGGAAAAGACCTTTAAGACCATTGAGTCCAACCATTAATCCAGCACTGCCAAGTCCACCACTAAACCATGTCCCTAAGTGCCACATCGAGACATCTTTTAAATCCCTTCAGGGATGGGGACTCCTCCACTTTCCTGGGCAGCCTGGGCCAGGGACTGACAGCCCTTTTGGGGAATACATTTTTCCTAATGTCCAACCTAAACCTCCCCTGGAGCAACTCGAGGCCATTTTCTCTCATCCTATTGCTTGTTACTTGGGAGAAGAGACGAACCCTGACCTGGCTCCAACCTCCTTTCAGGAGCAAGTGAGAAGGTCTCCCCTTCTGCTAAGAAATGAGTATGCGCATGTGGAGACAAATGGTAGGGGAAATCCCTCTGAATCTTTGAAAAGTAACACCGAGGTCAGAGAAAGAAGCCAGCTTCAGCAATAGGAAATGTGGTGGAAAGAGCAATAAAATCCATCTAAGTTACATTTGGCATCACCTTAGTTTGAGTTCTTTAGAGACCCTCAGCTCTTCTGGTTTTAATTTGCCATCACTGCCCTTGACCTTTATGATGTGCCTTCTTCTGTTGTGTCTTGCTTCCACAGGAACTAGGTTCAGCCTTTGGGATTTCAAGTGCCATGAATTAGGAAAGAATGACATTAATTATTGTCACTGAAAGTGTCAATTTTTCATTCTTTTTTTCCCCATTTTCTCTGCAATCTCTTGGCCCTTTTTTTGTGTGGCAAGTTTATGACATGTACAAAACTATCTCAACGTTCTCAAACCCTTATCTGTCAGATAGTGCAGTCTCCACATACCCTTTTCACTCCAACTGGATTACTATTTGCTTGTACTAATTACACCCAGTTCTTAAAATGTAACCTGATTTTGCTGGGAAATCACCATCCTGGGAAATTCATCTGCTTTGCCATCAACGTTTTATACTGACAAATAATCTTCTCTAATGTGTTTATTAGGAAGTCATTATTGGACAAAACTGGACATTAATCAAGCATGATGATGGGATATATTGGTTTTGGCAGGGACAGAGTTAAATTTCTTCACAGTAGCTGGTATGGGGCTATGTTTTGCATTTGTGATGAAAACACTGTTGCTACCAGAGAGATGTTTTAGGCAGCGGTGAGCAGTGCTTACATAGGGGTAAGACCTCTTCTCTTTATCACACTGCCCAGTCAGAGAGTAGACTAGAGGTGAACAAGAAGCTGTCAGGGGACACAGCTTGGACGTCTGACCCCAACTGACCAAAGGGATATTCCAGACCATATGATGTCATGCTCAGCAATAAAAGCTGAGGGAAGAAGAAGGAAGCGGGAGGAGGCATTGGGAGTGATGCTGTTTGCTTTCCCAAGTAACCACTGGGCGAGAAGGAGCCCCGCTTTCCTGGAGATGGGTGAACACCTGCCTGGTTTTCCTATTAAACTGTCTTTATATCAACCCATGAGTTTTTTCACTTTTATCCTCTTGATTCTCCACCCCTCTAAGGGAGAGTGAGCAAGTGGTCATGTGAAGCCACTACATGGGAGAGAATGTGGGAGAAGGAAAGAGAAAAAAAATATGATGTCATTTATTTCAAGGATGCAGAGGAGTGTCTCTCAAGTTCAGGTAACATTATGCAGTGTTATGGCTTCAGTGTTCCAGGGAGAAAATTTTTGCTCTCTCCAGAGTACTACAGATGGGATTCTAGTGTAGTATATATATTTGTGGAAGGAAAAATCACCTGTTTGGCTATGACATATAAAGATGTGCATGTGACAAAGCAAAAGAAAAACTGTCCATCAGCAAGCCTGACTTAAATGTTGATCTCTTTGGATACACGGAGGTCAACCTTAATAGTGAGTTATGAAGCTGTTATGTACACAGAGATTCTGCTACTGCTTGAAACAAAAGACTTGAGTATATAACTGAATAGTCATCTGGGAGTCAAAAATTTCTTTGTCTGTCTTTGGCTGAGAGAAAGCAAGAAGAATCAGCTGTGAATATCTAATCAATCAGACGTGTTTTTGTCTAATTGCTAATGACAGGTTTTCCAACACAAGTTGTCGCTTATATCCAGCTGTTGCAAAGGACACAAAGATCAGCACAGAAGTGAAGCAGAGAATCCAGGGAGGTTGTTCTGAGCGTATACCTCTCCAGATCGTGGGATTTGAAACTACCTTCAAAGAACGAGCACAGAAATGGTCAGAGGATGGTGGTCTCACTTTCCAGCATCACTTGTAGATGTGAAATCTCTTCTTGTTTCTTGTCACTAAAAAAATCACAGCTGCAGCTGGGAAAAAAAGTCTTGCTTGGTGCAACAAGTAGATTGAAGTCCCTGGTCTTCTTCTTGCCAAAGAAATCACTCCATCTCAGAAAGTCAAGTGAGACCTTGAATTTCAGGTTTTAGACTTCCTCTAGTAGACCTCCAGTAACCTGACCTGGGACAGCTCTAATGTGACAGGACACTCAAACCTCTCCCTCTGTCAAGCTTACAACTTCACTTGGAATCAGTATCTTTGATTGCTTTGGAAAAAAATGTACTTTCAGTTACAGCCTATGATGGCAAGTCCCAGCATCAGATCTGGGAAATGTGGCAAGCCATAACTGACCTGGGGAATTAAACCTCTTCCTCAGTTCACAAAATAGCTGGCATCCTAGTGATGAAACGCTCTGTATCTCCCATGTTAACTGCAGGCTTAGTCTCAAGTAGCAAGAGGCACTCTTTAGTCTTCAGAGAGCTCTGAATGACAAGAATAATGTAGCATTCACAGGGCAAGATGACTTCTGATTTGCTAACAAGACAAGAAGAACTTGCCGACCAGCAAGAGCACTGAACCAGATGTTAGACCAGTATAACTGTACAAGAACAGACAGCAAAATCCAACACTGCATTTGCATCAGGTTCTCCTATCATAGGTGATAGTTTATGTCCTTCCTACACAGACAAGCCTCATCAGGAGAAATACCTGAGCCAAAAAGTCCTGCTGATAAATCCTATGCACTCACCTTCCCCTTTTGCTTTTGAGGTAACTGATGGGCTGAGCAGAGGAAAATGGACCTCACTGAGCTGCCTGTAGGAATGGCTTAAAAGGCAGCTAAAATACAAGATAATGGAACTTACCTGTTGGGGAGTCCCATGAATAAAACATGTTTTGCTGTCTGCCTGCATCTCTCCTCACTGCCCTTCAGAGAAAGATCCCTATTACACATCACTATTTGGAGAGCAGGAAAAAGGGCCTGGGTGACCTTGTTCTGGTGGGGGCAGTAGAAGATGACCTTCCCCAAAATAAGACAAGACTATTTCCGATCCACGGGCCAAAGTTCAAAGGCAGAGACTTTCAAACACTTTAAAGCTGACAGTTCCTATCTGAATGCATGAGACATTAAAATTAATGGGAGTTCATAACAACCAGATTTATAAATATAAATTAGTTATTGAATACTACTGTGGAGCTGAACCTTGTTGTGAAGATACTGTTTCTGCGTTCCCCACCTCTGAAAGCCTCTTCATTTAATTCCTGATCATATTACTTCACTGGAAAGAAAAATAATTAAAAAACATGCGAAATTTTGAGAAGCAAAAACATTTTGTTTCGTTATTGCTACAGAAAAAAAATACTCAAAATTTCTTTTTCCCAGTGAGCTTTCTTCCCAAAGCTTACCTAAAAGTAGTAATAATAAGAAACATAAAGAATGAGAAACACACCCTTGGAAGTTAAATATTTGATTTGATTGAAAAGATTATTGGTTTGAGGAGTATGTTATTGGGGAAAAAAAATGTTTGAAGGCTGGCCTTGAAACAATGAGAAAAATGGTTTTGTCGGTGAACTAAAATATTGATTACTGACGTAGCTCTACTGCTGACCAATAGAATAAAGTACAGGGATGAACCAGGGAGTTACATGTCTAGATAAAGCAGAGACACATTTTCTGATGACTAAAAGGACAAGCAGTGCAAAATGAGGTCTCATCTTCAAACTAGGGAGTTTTCTCAGAGGCTTTGGTAAAAACCTTGAGAACCAGCCCTTGACAAAAGCAACCATGGGATGGCATTTTTTTCACTGGGCAGTCTGCTAAACAATGCAGTCTGATTTATTCCTTTAATTATGTCTCATTGTTTAGAAGGGTCAGATGATTAATGAGCTTTTTTCATGATTTAAGACTTGGAGGTCTCTTCAAACAGCTGCTGTAGCTACTCAGAGCACAGAAGAAAAGGTAAAGGAAAGTCACAGAAAACGTATTCATTTCCCTAGCCCCATATTGTGTGCTTCTTACCCTAGTTGTTACCCAGCTACTTAGGGACAGGTGGCAAACAGACAGTTTAAAGCAACACCCAGTCTAAGGACCAGAAAAGGATGGATGGTTCACAAAACAACTGTGGAGGAAGCTGTGATGTCCTAAGACCTGGTTCTGACTCACCAGACACCAGACAAGTGAATTGGCTCTTGTTCTGGCTATCTGATGAGTTATGAAGGGAAAACTGAAGCCCCTTCAAATTTCTACTCTTTCCAAGTTTTGCTAAGCACCTAGATAAGCCCTGGCTACCTCCTTTCTCAGGGGACAGACCCAACAAATTCAAAAAGTGCTTGCAAATGTGGGGAGCTCCCACATACCAGGCATTTTAAACAGCATCTCATGACCTTTTCCAGTGTTCCGGTCTGTAAATGACCACTGTCCTCAGAGACATGATCTTCCCCTGCCTTTTCCCTTCCCAAATACAATGCAACAGCTTCTTGTCCTTTCTTCTCCTTTGTTTTCTGGAAATCTGCAGCTTTTTCAAACTTTGTTTTGGGGAGAGAGAAGGTTAGGAGGTGGGTTTGATTTTGTTTGTTTGTTGCGGGGTTTTTTTTCCAACGAAAATAATAATAAAATAGAAGCCTCTCAGTGAAAATAAATGCATTTTTATCCATTCTTACTCTAGTTTGAGGTTTGACCCTGTCTTGTGCAGGCTCCATAAATTATATGCTACAAGTGTAGAAAGGTTGTTTGTTTATTTATTCATTCATTTATTATGGCTTTTTGCACTCCCAGGGATAAAAAGGGTCATCCAATCTACAGCATGAGAAAGACGGGGGGGAGGGGGGGAGAGAAAAAATGTACACCATCAAATTGCAAAAGACAGGGAAACAAAAATCCAGCCTTTTAGTCCCTCCCTACCTCCACTACTTCATCTGTGGGTGGCCTCCTCTTCAAATGAACAACAGTGCCCAGTGCCTTACCATGGTTCTAATGCTTCTGGAGACTGCAAGTCTAAGTCAGCTCAACCCTCTTCTGTCTATTTGTCCATTATAAATACGTTCATGATTATGTTCATTCTCTCTCTGTTCATTCCAAAACTCAAACACACAGGCCGATTTTGCTCTCCTGAAGCAATGGTAGATTCCTCTGCTTGTTATTTTTACTGTGGAAGTTTTACAATTGCAAGGTGCTGCTTGGGATTTCTTCGCCGCGAGATAAATATGTCAAGCATTAAAAAGGTTTTCTGTGTCAATTTTCATCAAAGACCATTAGAGTTCCAAATATGTCATAAGGTACTAAAAAAAGACATTTGGAAGCATATAAGATGTGGTTTGTAACATGGAAATTATGGGGGTTACATTAGGCAGAGCATTGAAAAAAAACCAGTAAAGAAATAAATGGAGTTTTCCAGAAAAATCATACTGTTTAATTATGAAAGGGTGCTTCTGCTTTGAAAAGGACACAAACTTATTTCTGAAAAGAACAACTAGCTCAAGAAATACAATACTTTTGTCAATGTCTCTTGCATTAGTTTGTGTCATCATGAAATATGTGAGCTGAAGATGAACAATCAGCCCCCAAATGATTTTGGTTTGTGAGCACGCAGGTGGGTTTCCATGGGATTTGCTGTTTGTTTGTTGTTTTTCCATTTTGTCCACCAAATCAGAAATCCCATTAGCTGCACAGTTCTTATCTTAGTCATGCAGTGGCTTGGAGATACCATTTCACCTTCTCCACTTCTGCTTCTTTCTTAATCTTAGATTATAAGTTCTTGGGATCCGAGCTGACTTGTTAAGAATTTGTACTATCCCCAGAAAAAAAATTGTGTCCCTAATCTCAACTAGAACCTTTAACTGCTTCTGTAACAAAAAAATATTAAAATAGTGAGAGTAACAATAACAACCACGGTGCTTGGGAATCGAACTTGATTAGGCAACATCACTCAGCATCACCTGCCAGTTGACCTTCATCTCAAATGGACACGGTTTCGGGGGGTTTTTTAAAAATCTTTTTATCACTGTCTTTTATTGCTGTGAGGCACAACTGCTATGTGAAAGCTGCTGCTAGAAAGCTACCCATTAAAACTGTAATTGCAATGTGCTGACATTTCAGTGGGAGGCTTGATCCCTGCGTGGCTCAACAATTTAGATTTGCAAAATATCACGCAGGGCTTTATAAGCTTGGCTGTGTCACCTATTGGTGGATTGCAGCAGGAGAAAATACGGGGGAACCTGAATGACTGAGAGGTTGCTGCAAGGCCCCTGTATTTTACCAGTCTTTGAGCAAAAAGAATTAAATTATAATAGATGACTCTGATCAGAAAATTGTTTACCTTTTTCCTAGGCTTGGAAATATTTACGGTGCTCCCTTCACGTGTCCTATCCATTTTGTGAGGATGTTCCTATAGACCTACTGACACAGAAAGAAAGGGCTTCTCACATAACTGGCAAATGCACCCGAAATAACAGCTTACTTTTTATCAATTCTCGCAGTTAGAAACCATTTCACCTCAATTCTTATCCTGAAGATGGGCAAGTAATAAGGGCAAAGACAGAAGCAAGCTTGGACTTCAGCCTTGGGGCAGCTTTTGCTTGACTTCATAGAAGGGGAAAGATACAGGGGTGTAGTGGAGGGGTTAACGTTTCCAGTGAATGATAGAGCCAAGAGCATGGCCTTCATTCTTGCCAGTGTGGTAGATACCAAGCCAGGCTGTACTCCAGTCCATCTGATTTTAAATCCACGAGTCTTTCATCGAAATTGAAATTCAAAATGATCCAATATGGCAAATGCCCCAACATTACTGAACGGGGGAGAGGAGCCCCTTTGGCATCTGCCCATTTCTTGTTACATGGTGTCTATTGATCTTTTTCTGAGCAACAAGTTACAGATCATCTTGCTGTTTTCTGCACAGTGCCGAGAAACAGATTGTTTCACAGAGACTATCTCTAACCTTTATGGTAGCAGCTCCAGGGCAGAGAATCAAAACTCTTTTGAATTAAAGTTGCAAGCAGCCGTATTAACAAGCATATGATTACAGTACAAATTGCCCTGAATAATTCAAAAAGAGTCCTATCCAAAGATTGATGGTAATCAAAGCCTGGGAGGATATTATTAAAAATGGAACCTGCTGTCTGGGGCAAGGATTGCTTGTCTTCTATTTTTTCCCTTTCTCCCTCTCCATTTCCCTCCCCCTTTCCCTTTCCCTCTCCATTTCCCTTCCCCTTTCTCCTTTCTCCTTTCTCCCCTCTCCTTTCCTTTTCTTTTCTCTTTCCTTTCCTTCCCCTTTCCCTCTTCCCTTTCCTCTTCCCTTTCCCCTCCTTTCCCCTTTTCTTTCCCCTACTTTCCCCTTTCCTTTCCTTTTCTCTTTCTCCTTTCCCTTTCCTTTTCCTCTTTCCTTTTCTTTTTCCTTTCCCCTCCTTTCCTTTTTCCTTTTCTCTTTCCTCTTTCTCCTTTCCCCTTTCCTTTCCTTTCCCCTTTCCTTCCCTTTTCCTCTTTCCTTTTCTTTTTCCTTTCCTTTCCTTTCCTTTCCTTTCCTTTCCTTTCCTTTCCTT
>JANVCC010000125.1:3506094-3539662 GCA_025345505.1 Todiramphus chloris collaris | reverse complement strand
AGGAGAGGAGAGGAGAGGAGAGGAGAGGAGAGGAGAGGAGAGGAGAGAGCAGAGGAGAGCAGAGGAGAGAGGTTTTCTACACAAAGGTCACTAACAGTCTGGAAAGAGCAAGGACCACAGCCAGCTGCCCCTTCTCTATACTAAGGAAAAATGTCCTATTGAGCAGGAAATACCCTCTGCCTTTAAGTCACAGAAAAGAGGAGATTGAATTGTGCAACCAGATTTGTTATTAATAGTGGTTCATAATTATTTGCAAAGACCTTGATGAAGAAAAGAAGGGCAGGGCTTACTTTGAACAAAGGAGACATTCTCACTCAGACTTTACATTTCTTTTAACAATCAGTTTATGTAAATGTAAATACATTACATATGCATGTTTAATTTTGCTGCTCATAATGATGACAATTGCAATTAAGCTCCCTGTTCTCTTGGCTGCGGCAAGAAGACAGGACATAAATAAATAATTAATAATAATTTATGTTTCCTGTGACCTTTTTAAAATCTTGGGGGTGAACTGGGAAATCGATCCTTTAAAAACCTGATTTTGGTAACATTTTAATAAACATATCCATTTATTAAAGTGTGTAAGTGTCGCCTTGGGGAAAAGAGAGGGGTTAATCATTCAAGAAACCTATTCACAAAGAGAAAGATTAAATGTGAAAACAAAACGTCTTCTACTGTTTTAATTATAATGACTCCAAAAGTGAAGTCTTCAGCGGTCAATGAAAGCAAACATCTGCCTTTCAAGCAGTGGTAAAGCAGGAAGAGATCTTTTACTGATGTGCGTCCTTCAGGTGGAGTTGTATGCACAAAAGGGAATGAAAGCTACTCAGATTTAGTTGAGTAGGTATGTTTTCAACCATAGTTTTATGGCTGGAAACACAGAGCACTTGGATTCCCACACATTAAAGTGCCTGTGTAAACCTGGATGTCAGGAAAGGCAGAGGATTGGGAAGGGATGGGAGGGAAGTTCTCCTACGGGCCATGTCCAGGCCAGGCTGAGTAGGGAAGAGGAGGAGAGTGTCCCTGTTCACCCAGTAAATACCACACTCGAGTGTTCCTGTGCCTCACTTGTAGGCACTGAATCCCTGTTCATCCTGCACTCCGATTTCCAGGTTCTTTACTCCTACCTCTCCCTGTCACTGATGCAGACCATCACCTAGCCACCTATGGCCATTGACTTAACACCTCTCAGACCTGCTGTTGATCAGCTTCCTCCACAGCCTAACTAAACCATTTGTCTCTCCACCCTGTGACCATTCCATTTCAGTTTTCCAGGGAAGAGGATTAACGAATATTCACCTTTTTGGAATATAAATGTGGGAATTCTTCTCCTCGATGACTACTTGTGAATTCAGAATGAGCCCTTAGTAGATCCAAAGTGGACTAAGATCCTGTTGAACAAGTAAGGACATTGCCCAGTTTGTACAGTCTATCCAGTTTCAAGAGAGGTGGGTGTGCTTGGGAGTAGTGCATGTTGGGACTTGGTCAGGTATAAGTAGAAAAATGGGCATTTATACCCAGGAATCTGTGTTCCTGGCTGCAGGTATTTTCTACTGTGTGGTTCTGCCTAGGAGACACACACAAGCATCCCAAACAAACAGCTCCTGGATTAGGCAAGGTGAGTTACATCCTCTAATGGGAACAAATTTGTTGAAATGAGAGGAACGAGACTATCTCATTGATTCCTCATCTACCTGCTGACATGGAAAATTATCCGTTTCCAGCAGATCTTTCATCTGCTAATTATCCTCATTGATTCTAGATGAGGAAATGTAGTGGGTGAATTCAGCTCTGTTCTACAGCATGTTTTGCTACGTGGGAACAGTTTGCACTCTGACATGCAGAACAAAGGGGGAAAAAAAAAGCCAGGAATCCCATTTCTCTCACCCTTCATGGCTTTTCCCTAGGATATCTGGGATACCTTCCCATTTGACTCACAGCAAGGAGCGGTTCCTTGCAATTGAATGGTTTATTTTTTTATTGCATTGCATGAATTGCATATGGCACTGACACACAGAGCTAGAAAAACCCAATGGCCAACCTGCAGTAAAATGAGAGGAGAGACAGCTAGAGAGGGGAGAAACCAGCAAGATGAGGTAAGATGAAGAAGGAAGATTACTTTAAACTACACTGAGTAGTTTCACCAGGCTGCTTTATCTAGAAAATCTAAAGAATAAACCATTAAACTCATCATGATGTTATGTTATTTTATTTTGTGCTGCGTGTTTTTGGACAAAGATGCTGCAAAACACTTTCTGAGCTACAGTAACACAGCTCAGAATAAGATAACCATTCATTGCACTGCAGAAAGCAGCACTATGAAAAGCATAGTGAAAGGATGCGGGAATGTTTCTAATTAGTTAATATTAAAATTATTGGCTAAGGAATTTCATTAAGAAACAAAACAAACAAACCCTGTCTCTTCATCAACATAGCAGTGCCAAACAGAGTGAATCTTCTGTATTAAAATATCAAGCCATTAGGAAAAATACCATTTCCTGAGCTTTATGGCTGCAGCAATTGAGAATCAGTGCCATTAATTAGCTGAAGCTATTTGTTTTACATATTACCATTGCATGTCTAATCCTGCTAACTGTCTGTCCCCAAGGAGATACTGTAGCAAAGACCTCCAGAGTAGAAGCAAAGACTGAATGGACTTCTACTAGCATCTGAGACAAATAAAGGCAGGAACTGTTATTTTTATTTCACTCCACTGCCTTTTTTCAGTCTGAGGTGAAGAGAACAGAACTTTGCATCTGCTTTCTCTAAGCCATTAATCCTTTTGCTGTAGTTCTACTGTACACAATCTTGATTGGTTTGTTTTTTTTCCCTTCCTTGCAGAATGCAAGTGATGTTGCAGTCCTTTCATCATTCCCACTGGTTCAATCCGGCCCCCTCTGTACAGTTTCTGTCTTCAACTAGATCGAAAGGTCTGTCTGGAGGAAGCTTCACTACTATTCTGCACTAGAGTACCTCTCAGAATTCCACTCCTTGTGCCTGTTAATGCCCTGTTTGATTCCTTGACTTCCAAAACGGGGTTTAGCATTGCCTTTAGATGGCCTTTAGTAATCTCCACCTCGGACAATTCTCACAGCTGCTGTTACAAGCGAGGGAGATCTAGTCAATAGAATCCTAAACTATTTCTGCTGACCAACTTTGGGACGTGCCGAATTTCACAGGGAGGCCACAGAGTCTCCATCCTTATGAGATATTCAAAACCCAACTGAAGACAATCCTGGGCAACCTGCTCTAGCTGACCCTGCTTTGAGCAAAGGGGTTGGACTACGTGATCTCCAGAGCTACCTGCCAACCTCGGTATTTCTGTGGTAACGACTACTTAGAAAATTTTTCTCATAGTCCTTTTTGCGTGATATTGCCAAAGGTCCCTTGCAAACCAAAATACCTGATACTATAGAGCTTCTTTGGACATTTTCCTGGTACCTTCAAAGAATTTTCAATGCTCTGATACACACTGAGGAAGCCACTACTTACTTACTGGCACTTTTGTGGTGCTTGTCTGCCTGAGAACACTTCACTGAGGGCAAATGTGAAATAAAACTTCCCCAGTGAAAAAGGGCTCAACTAGCTTGAATTAGGTATCTTTAGCATAGGAGTACCCAGCAACAAGCATTATTATATCAGCTGATGTGCCACTGATAGCGTCTGTAAAGGTTGAAAGACTAGTAAGTTAACCACTGCCTTTAGAGAACGTAACTGATAGCACCTTATACTTTTTAATGTATTTGTTTCTCTCTGTTCAGTGATTATTTCAACCAATATGCTAGGTAGAGCCCTGGGGTTTGCTGCTCTTTAGTTCCCAGAATTTCTATTCAGTGTAGAAGCTACAAAAGTATAAATGCATTCAAGGGTATAATAGAGATTGATATTCGTTTTGTAGTGGCAATATACTGGAAATAAATTCCAATGGAAAAGATACGGTATCAAGACCCAGAAAATTTGGGTCTTATTTTCAGTTGGCCACTGACTTCATGTCTGATTTTTAAGTTTCACGCAATCACAGTCTGCTTTCCCTTAGGATTCTTTCTGTATCTGTTAAGACTATGAATTTTATTCCATAATCTTCCAAAGGATGAATTCTATAACTGTTCCCAAAGCCTTTAGCATTACTGGATAGGATGTTGGGTTGGAGGATTATTTTATGCTACCCAAATATCTCTAATCAGAAACAAATCACCATCCTGGCTTCAAGTCTTTCCCATGAAACTTGTTCCAATAAAGCCTCTCACTTTGACAAAGGAGTGTGTAATATTTCTTTTGCAACTCTGCTTAAGAAAGTCAACAAGTCCCCTGGATACATCAGGAAAAGAAATTATTTCACAGTAGAATAGTAATATTTTTAAGCTGATTTATGAGCTGCTTTTCACTAGTGAATGCCTAGCCTTGAAGTCCACTTGAAAGTGATTTTCTTTTTGTCATTGATAAATGCTTTGCTATCACAATAAAGTCCACAGAACACGAGTGAACATCTGAAATCTTGGACATCTATTGAATAGAGACAACACTCCACATCCATTTCAGTAATGATATATGACAGCCACATACTGATGTATGTGAACAGTATGTTCCCAGGGAACAATTTTAATGTTCTCATCCACTTCTGGAAAACTGCATTTCTCTATAGTTTGTTAATTAAGAGGACATGATGCTTTCAAGTCTGGGCACCTTACCTAAGGGTGAAAAGAATAAATGAGAATAAAAGAGAATACATTTAATTATAACTTGAAAGATTGCTTTTCTTTCACCCTCTGTATACAAAGACAAGTGCATCACTGAGTGTGGGCATGTGATAAACAAAAAGACAAAATTCTTCTTTGTGATATTAACGTATTACAGCTATGTTGAAAGAAGGGAATATGTCTGAAGAGGCTTTAAGATATCTCAGCTGAAGTATGGAAACATGAGTTTAAGATGCATCAAAGAGCAGCCATCGTGTTTGCATCTCTAAGTGACACCCTGAGAATCTGAAAGAGGTGACAGCACCAATTTCTTCATGTTGAAAGTTGGTTTAGGCCACCTAGACCCTGATCAAATTTTGACCTTGATTCTGAAAGAAGAGGTATTTCCACAGATATATCCCATTTTCTCATTTTGTTTTTCTTTAAATATATTTTTAAACTATTTTATATCTTTTAATAGTGCTTATTATTCTTTTCATTATATAGAAGAACTTGGCATTTTTGTCTGTTTGTTATTAGATGTAATATTACGGTGTAACAGATATGAATAAAAAATAATTCTTTGAGGCTTAGATTTCTAAATATTTGTTAAATGTTGTAACTTCAAAGGACAATTAGCAACGTGAATTATGCATTTTTTGGGTTTAAAACCACATTTTTAAATAGAAAATTCCAATGCTTTTGAAATGTTTGTTAAAAATACATTTAAAACAGAAAGTATCAGGGTATTTTTTTTTTTTTCCCACTTTAAACCCAAGGCTATTTCTGTAAACAAAATATTCTGTTTATTCTGGTAGGTTTGTGGAAAATACCATTTTATGACAAATGTATTAGACAAAAGGCATATATGGTTAAATCACTGCAATATACCTGCAGGCATAAACTCAGCTCAGATTAATTTCATGTTTTCATCTGAGATGTATCAGAGAAGAACTTTGTGCTATCGCGCTCAGGAGATCTGCAGTAGAAGGATGCTGTTTAGGGTTAAAGATGTTACTCCAAATGTATGTTACTTGATGGCAGGACTCTTGCCATGGCTTTGGTGCTTACCTAGCAGAACGGGACCACAATTCTGAGTAGGATTTCTGCATAGTTCTGTGTTACAGGTGATAAGAAATGGTCATGGTGGTGAAATCAAGCCCCAACTGGTTCATGGTGTTACTAAATATAGATTCATAGAATCACTGACTTATAGCATGTTTTGTGTTGGAAAAGGTCATATAGTCCAAACCCCCTGCAGTGAGAACGAACATAGAATCATAGAATAGTTTTGGCTAGAAGAGACCTTCAGGATCATCAAGTCCAACCTTAGTCCCAGCCCTATCAAAAACCACTAAACCATGTCCCTAAGCACAACATCTGCAACTGGAGCAGGTTGCTCAGAGCCCCGGCCAACCTCACCTGGAATGGTTTCAGGGATGGGGCAGAGACCACCTCTCTGGGCAACCTGGCCCAGGGTCTCACAACCCTCAGTGTGAAAATTTTCTTCCTTCTATGTAGTCTGAATCTCTCCTCTTTTAGTTTAAAACCATTATCCCCTGTCCTGTCACAACAGGCTCTGATAAGCCTTTCCCCATCTTTCCTACAGGCCCTTTTTATGTACTGGAAGGACACAATAAGGTCTCCCTAGAGCCTTCTCTTCTCCAGGCTGAACAACCACAACATTCTCAGCCTGTCCTTACAGCAGGGAGGTTTCAGCCCTCTGATCATTTTTGTGGCTTTCTCTGGTCCCACACCAGCAGGTCCCCATCTTTATTGTGCTGAAGACCCCCGAGCTGGACACGGTGCTCTAGATGGAGTCTCACCAGAGTGGAGTAGAGGGGTAGAATCACCTCTCTTGGGACCTCCTGGCCACATACAGTATGAGAGTGCTTCAAATTATAGATTGGTAAGCAATACATCTCAAGTCAGACGGGATCATTTTGATCTGAGTTGTTTTCTTGTGTAACACATGCCATAATACTTCACATTCAGTCATTTCTGTTCCTGAGAGTGTGTATTAACTGATTTCTTGTCTTAATGTAAAGGTGAGTCGACTGCATCTCTGCATGTGGTTAATTATCTTCCCTGTAGAATATTCACGGTTTTGTTTTACAACCTGGATTTGTCTCATTTCAAGTACCAGCTCTTGCATTTGACTATTATCTGTTATTCTGTTAGGATCTGTTATTCTGCAGGATACCAAGCCATCATCTATCAGCAATCTTTTATGAGTGAAGAAATCCTAACACATACTTCCGGACCTTAAGTTACTTGCTAATCTTCTCTTCAGCATGCTGAACGAGTTTCACACTCGAAGGAAGATGTTTTCTAAGCTCTTTCTTGTAATAGTTTTTTTTTTTTTCAGGGTGGCTTTTAGAAGTGTTTTCATTGAGGCCACACATTATCTTTGTATTTGCTGTGTGACACCTTCAGCGATTATATTTATCACCACGCTGCAGTCTGACTTGAGGAACTCTAGCAAATAACCTACTGAAGATCAGGGCAAAACAGATGTGTTCTGCACTTCAGGTTAATTTTCCCAGTCCTGGTTTAGCACGTGCTCGGAACACATCTGTGCTACATTAAATATGTCCTCATGCACTTTGACTTCATAATCTTTATGCCAGTCCTGTGAGGTAGGGCAATATATTGTTTACTAAGACAGACCAGAGATGGAAGCAAGATAAAAAAAAGGACCCTAATCCTCAAAAAGCAAAAGACATCATATTGGAACATTTAATATGGAAGACTCAGGCAAGTCTGTAGTAGAAAATTGATGGAAGTCTCTCAGACTCAATCCACACTGCCACAAAAGAGAAAGAGAATGGGTGTTCAGAGCAGTAATAGATGGTACTGTCCATCACACAAAAAACATTCCTGAGCTGTGGCATTCAGGAGCCCTCTCTGTTTCTAGGGGTGCATGTCTAAGCTGTGCTGTGACTTTGTTAGGGCTGGATCTGGGCAAACATTGCCCAACTTTCCCTTTGCTCTCCTGGCTGCCTTCAGTCCCTGGGAAGCAAACGCTGCAGCATGGAGTAGGAGACAATCATGATATAATTGGAGCTAGTAAGTACAGGGAACTCAGAATGTCTCCGTAGCACAGTTTAGACTTAGCTAAATGATCCACAAAGAGGTGGTCTGAAAACCCACGTGGAGGAGAAATCGAACTTGAAGGGACTAAAGCATTTCTTCCCACCTCTTACCAGGAAGTTGCTGCAGTGCAAATTGATTTTACCTGTAGGTGTTTCTGGTCTTCGAGACATCCATACCACTCAAAATGTTAATGTTTTTGGATATACATATATATTGTTTCCAGACTCTCCTCTGACAGAATGGCCTGGGGACATCTTGATGCCAGTCCTCTGAGGAGCCCATGTCTCTACTGCCTTTGGATGCACTATCCTGATTCTCTCCTCTGAACTCTGTTCATTTCCCTCAAGTGGTCCTACGCAGTTTTCAGTTTTACAGCAGGAGGATCAAATATTTGTAACAATGTGATTAAAACAGCCAAATGGTATTTCAAGTTTTGGTGAAGACATCTGAACTGATACGGGGTTTGTCGCTACAATACTCGGATGGTCCAATTCAGGTTTCATCCTTTGAAGGTTTAATTCAATGAGTTGTAATCTTTACAGGCAGAAGTCATTTAAAATAGGTACAGTAACATCTCAGATGCTTTGGTCATACTGAACTCCACTATGTAAGTCAGCAATTCATTGGATGTTTAAATAATAAAATACATTCTGAAACCAACGCGAGGGTTTGGGGTTTTTTTGAGCCTGAAGCTTGGATTCAGGATTGAAAAAACATTGCATAGATCACTTATTTAATTTAGTCTTTTCATTCAGCTGTTGTTTCTGCTTCTGTTGCAACAATCATGAACCACTGATGAGCTTGTCATGAGGATTGTTTAGATTCGTTCAAGGGCATAAACCAAAGAATCAGGTGGAGGATTCATAATGGGGGAACTCGGAATGAATATCAGGGTGAATACAAGCTGGCAAATTGCATCCAAGGGAAAAGATTAAAACTTTCACACTGCTGGCAGTTAAAATAGACTGATTCTGGAATAAATCTCATTTTTAGAAAGAAATGATCATAGATATACTCAGTGCCTATAGGTTTCCTTGTTTTCTCAGTAGAGAAAATCACACACAAACCTACACACACAGAGATATGTGATGCAGTGGCTTTAATGCCTTTAGTAAATTCCTTCATTTTATTTACAGAAAAAAAAAAATACATCCAAATATTTCATTTTTCACTGTCACAGAAAATATCAGAGTAACACCTACAGTGTGTATGTATGAAATGTCACGTAGCTCTGAGTCCACATTGAGGAAGGTAGAAGTGAAAAATATTCATATCCCCGAGTACAAAGGCAATGAGGAACAGATCAATCTCCAGCACGCTTGTAACACCTAAAGAACCCAGAATTAGAGTTCTGCTGGAAGGGCCTCTCCCTATTCTGAAAGCATCACTTCCAGATCTGGGCAAAAAACGGAATTTATTTGGATTTTTTTGAAAGCTTTTGCAAGAAGTGATCTGAATGTTTAACTTTCTAAACAGCTGCAGGCGAAGATGCTGCATTTTGTTGGTTACTTTATCCTATCTTTTTAGTTGTGAAAAGAAAAAACCAGTTTCTTTTGAAGAGTTGTGAATAATCATTTAAAATTATATTATTGCCACTAGATTTTTTTTTTAATATTACATGGTGTGATAATAAAATCTTTTGATTTGTTTTGTATAAAATAGCTTTGGTGGATGTGAAATTAAAATACTTTTTGTTAATTCAAAATATCAAAACATTTCCGTATCTTTTTCTCAGTTTTTTATTTGCAATCCAAGCTTATTTCTCATTTGCTAAATTTAAATATAGCTATGGTTGTTTACTGTGGCTCAAACATAAGACCCCTTGACAATTAAAACTTATGATCTTAGGAACATTCATACAAATAATTAACTCCATTTCCTTGGAAGCCTGAAAGATGCTGTTGCTTTTTTTTTTCTGTTGCTGACACCTTGCAGAGTATATTGAAATTTAGCGTGTTCTTGAAAATTGCATCTGAACTGCAACCCAATTTCTGTATATTCTCATCTTTAAGCAGTTTATTTCTCCACCTAAATGTTTAGAAGGCCACTGGTCTCAACAACTGGTCTTTTTTTTTTCTCATGAAGCTAGTGAGGTTTCAAAAGAAACGAGTCAATGTCTCCAATGACTGATTTATTTTCCATCTGCTTCTAAAAATTTCAGCCCAAGCACGTAATTTTTGTTGTAATACATGCATAGAAGTCACATTCCCTCGCTGGGTAATGTCTTCACATAGATTTTGTTCTTATACAAATTTAATTTTGCTTTTGCTCAAGTCATTCCAGAGGGCATGGGATGTATTTTAAGTTCTGTATATGATCTAAAAAGCAAGAGGCTACTT
Source organism: Todiramphus chloris collaris (assembly GCA_025345505.1). Lineage (NCBI taxonomy): Eukaryota > Metazoa > Chordata > Aves > Coraciiformes > Alcedinidae > Todiramphus > Todiramphus chloris. The sequence continues at coordinate 3,529,548 of JANVCC010000125.1, read as the reverse complement.
TCCCTCCAAACTTTGACCTTAATGAACGTGCCTGTTTGATACTGTGCAACAGCTAGGATTCTTTTGAGTTGCATTTTCTGCAACATAAATTAATTTAACTTAATGACCACAAATTTTCATAATAATTAATATATGAACATATTCCAGAGAACAGCACTAAACTTAACTCATTCTGATTTTTAAACAAGGAGCTTATATTTAGCTGGTAATAAGATATTACAGTGATCTTGTCAGTGGTGATGAACTCATCTTAGCTGAGCAGTAAGCAGACTGTTAAATGATTTACAAATAGCAGAAAATCTACGAGGCCTGGCTGGTAAAAAGAGAGGAAAGGGATGATGAAAGCTTTAGGGTTCAATTCTCCATGGTCTCTGAGATACGATGCTAATTCAATAAAGTACAAATTACTATTCAAATTCATTAGCATCAAACTAAGCAATATGCAATCACAGCCAAGTTCACAATTAGCATTAATGACATTCTCAAAGTGGGGAGAAAAAATTGAGGATTGAGTTTTACACTACAGACAAGATAATACAATGGAAAGTAATGCCAGGGATTAGTGTCTAAGATGGGAATTTATTTCCTACGTGTTTACAAGTCTCAGAACATGAGAAGCCTGAAATTAATGCACAGAGGGGACAGTTCTGTCTGGAGATACTCACATCCAGATTCTCCCACTTTCACCACGTCCTTTTAGTGATGTTAACTGCTTAGAATCACTGCTTTTCAGTCTGCCAGCACCTACATAATTTACACGCTTTTCCTTAGGTAAAGCCATTCATTTTTTTCTGACAACTTCCAGCTAACTGGCTGGCCAAGCATATGATTGTACAGAAAACACAAAGAGCACACATTTGGTGATGACACGTTGATCCCACTGGACACAAGCCCTGCATGGTCCAGAGAAGGGACAGGAGGATGATCAGAGGGCTGGAGCACCTCTCCTATGGGGACAGACTGAGAGAGTTGGGGTTGTTCAGTCTCTGGGGAGACCTTATTCTGGCCTTCCAGTATCTGAAGGGGGCTACAAGAAAGCTGGGGAGGGGCTTTTTAGGCTGTGGGGCAATGACAGGACTGGAGGGAATGGATTAAAACTAGAGATAGGTCAGTTCAGGTTGGACATTAGGAAGAATTTCTTCCCCATGAGGCTGGTGAGACACTGGCACAGGTTGCCCAGAGAGGGGGTGGGAGCCCCATCCCTGGAAGTGTTTAAGCCCAGGCTGGCTGGGGCTGTGAGCAACCTGCTCTAGTGGGAGGGGTCCCTGCCCATGGCAGGGGGGTTGGAACCAGATCATCTTTAAGGTCCCTTCCAACCCTGACAATTCTATGATTCTATGTTCAGATGGTTAGTGTGGTGCTGGAATTGACATACCATTACTTAAGACTTCTATAGACAATTGTTGTCTTGGGCACAGCACCATATAATGCATTTGTATGACACTTAGAGAGGCAGTAGCTGAATTTGCAGGCAAAGATTCTTATGAGACTTTTGCAACTTGTCATAAATTGCAATTCTTTTTACACAATCCATGCGTGACATTGCTATTCTGATTAGCATTCTGCACCCCACACAACCTGCCTTGAGAGCTGCAAAGCATGAAACCAAGGTGGTCTCAACTTGTAACAAGAACTATTACTTAGATGTAGCCCAATTTAGTGATGAGGCTGTTTGGAGATTCCAGCAGGTAGGCAGAAATACAAAGTCAGGGCTGAGTATCTGTGACAGATGTGACAAAGCCTCTTATGACGTGGAAGACGTTAGTTCCCAACAGAACCCATAAATGTACAAAAAGTAACCGAAGGAGATAGAGGATTGTGGAAGAAAGCAAGAAATGACACTGAGATAACTTCAGAGAACAGCACAGTGTCAGAAGAAACAATACAAAACTTGGATTCCTCTACTGCAATGCACAAATTCTGATCAAACCTTTCTTCACCAAAGATTCGCATCGCTGCAGTAGATGTTCCATTAATACAACACTGTTGTTGGTGTATTAAATTACTAGCAGTGTGACACTGTACTTATGCTTTGCAGTGTCATGAGAAACCCAAATGCTTTACTACTAACACTGTATTTCTTTGCCCTTCTCTTCAAAAGACCACTGTTGATCTCCCTTTTTCTGACTGGCATTAATGGCGAATGGCAGCTGCTCTCAACTGCTGTGCAAGAGAAGGCAAAACCCAGACATGTCACCATGAGCTGACTCATTTGAAATTTACTTTTACATAAATTAATGCAAGGCTTCAGTCTGGAAAGAGAATCTTCTGAGAACATTATGGTTTTTAAAGCCATGCAAATCTTCCACTTCCCTTGCTGAAGAGAGTAGAAATCTTTACAGACATTTTAATAACATGTGAATCCTGGATGCGATCAAGACATCAGCTGTACATTTCCAACTCTGACATATAACCTCTTTTATGGCATCAAAATGTGACTTTCCTTTTTATTGCAAAATAAATCAAACCCAAAAGACGCTGTGGCATGCAGCTATGTCTGTGTCACACGCCTTTTTTCTTTTCTTCCCCTTTTAATGATTATTAAGTGGCTTAAATGATTGAAGAGGTTAAAAAAAAAAAGAGTAAAAAGAATTCCTGGGTGAAGAGATATCTCAAATGCAGCATCATTATGAACAGCTACAGTCAACTGCTAGGAAAACTGTTAAGACTCGTGGTATAGAACAATTGTTTCCAAAAAACCCAAGCTAATTTGTAACTTTAATTTCATAAACCTATTATTTCATAATTTTGAAAATAGCAAACACCGATTTTTCTTTGCAGTGCTCCCACCTTCCCTGCTGTCCAAGAATTCCTTCTTTTGGGAAAAGCTTCTCAGTTACAAGGCAGCTTTTTTATCTCCTTAAGTCAAAACATTTGTGATGGCAAAACAAATAACTTATCCCAATGATTCAATCCATCTTCACAACTCGCTACAAAGAGGAACTGAGAAATCAATTTTCTGGGGCATCTTTTTTAGATCCATTCACCCTCACTCAGTTCCTTTAGTAAAATGCTCACCTCTGTTTAGGATGGACTGAATCATCCTCCAGGAATGTCATTTTTTATCTCAACCTAGACAGCAGTTTAATATTCATAGAAAATCATAGAAATCAAATAGTGGAAATTTAGATTCATAGATGCAGCTCTCTGAAGGAGAACTCAAAAGACCATCTCTTCATATTTCTCACCTAAGGCAGGGTCAAACTTTACCTAAATCCTTCTTGACATGTGATTGACTATCCCATTCTTAAAACCTGCAGTGAGGGCAGAAGGAGATTTCATGCTCACAACAGCATGCACAGTGCAATGGGTAACTACCCTTCCTAGTTGAAAGTTTTTCTCCTGATGTCTAACCTAACAAGCATTCATCGAACCAAATAATTGTCTTATGAAATGGCAGCCAGAATTCCAGGTACAATGACAGTCTTTCTTACGTAGATAGAAAAGAAACTTGACTGAACCAACTATGTCCTGAGATGTACCCTAGATTTTCAGGTTTACACTGTACTTCCACCACAGGATAATTTACTGAGGAGGAAGTAGGAAAATGATGGACATATGTCTTATCTGTCTGAAATGTTTAGGTATCTATTGTTTTAGCTATTAAGCCACACAACTATCAATCTGGTGTTCCTATAGAAGCATGACAATACAGACTACATTCTCTGGATGTCTTATTACTTTTCCGTATCAAATTGATGCTGTCATTAACACCAGAAGCACTTGGAATGAAAAAAAACAAAAACATTTCTCAAAACATTTCTCTACTTGGCACTGTTAAGACCACACCTCAAATACTGTGTTGAGTTTTAGGCACCTTCTTACAAGAAAGACATTGAGGTGCTGGAGCAACAAGGCTGGTGAAGGGTCTAGAGAACAAGTCCTGTGATGAACAGCTGAGGGAAATGGGGTTGTTTACCCTGGAGAACAGGAGGTTCCAGGGAGACCTTCCTCTAGTTATAGAAACTACCTGAAACAAGGTTGTAGTGAGGTGGGTGTTGGTCTCTTTTCCAAGGTAAAAAGTGATAGGGCAAGAGGAAATGGCCTCAAGTCGTGCCAGGGGAAGCTTAGATTGGGTATTAGGAAAGTCTTCACCATAAGGCTAATCAAGCACTGGAACAGGATGTCCAGGGAAGTGGTTGAGTCATCACTGCTGAACACATTCAAAAGACATGTAGATGTGTTTAGGGACATGATATAGCCTGGGATTTGACAATGTCAGGTTTACAGTTGGACTCAACTATCTTAACGGTCTTTTCCAATCTAAATTGTTCTATGATTCTGATTCTATTTCCTTAGAAATTTCTAGCTATGGACCTGTGGTGGTCAATAACCTAACACCTCAATTGCAGTGGGACTATTGCTAGTACTAGGTAAAGGCAAAATTGATTTTCTCTAGCCAAGCCCTAAAAATCTTTAACAATGGATTTTCCACGGATGCCCTGCTTCTGGACCACTATTCTTCCTGGAAAAGACATTTCTTTGTAATATCTATTCTGCATGTCCCAACTTGTAATTTGGAGTTATTTTCCCTAGTTTTACCTTCTGTCACTTACAAGACAGTTTGGCTCCATTGCCTCTTTACCTGTCCCTCCAATAGCTGAAGGCTGCAATTACATTCTCCCATTATGCCCTTCATTCCACTTCTCTTGAGACCTAATCCCTAAGCCCTTGACCATCCTAGAAGCCTTCTTTCTGTCCCTCTTCATTTATTTAACATCTTTCTTGACAGGGGAGTAAAAACTCTGTGTAGTTTCTACACTACTGCTCGTCAAAGGTGGCTATTTCCCAAACTTCATATAGCCTTTGGCCTTCTCATATTATACTTAATGTCCTAAATTCTGCTCTAATACTTCTTCACCATCTGTCATTGTTTTCAGTTCCATACGTCTCTCTGTGTTTAAGGTCATTGAGAATTGTCTTGCTTGGCCACAAGGATCTTCTGCTGGAGTTCCCAAGCTTCCTTTCCAATCAGCTAGCTCGCTTGTCTTTTCCCCTATTCAAGTTCCTTAGGGAGTTGTGCCAGGATTTCTCTAAGCAAATTGTAATCTGCTCTTCTAAATCCACTCCTGGCTTTTCTGCTTGCCTTCCCAGACTTCCACTACATCAACTCAATTATCCCAAGTTCACTGTTGTGGCCTCACTTGCCACCAATTGTTCCCTGTTTGTGAGCAGCAGCTCAACAACAGGATTACCCCTAACTGGCCACTCTGACATTTGTATTAATAAACTCTGACCAACATCATCTAGAAACCCCCTGCACTGTTCTTACAATGCTACAGATGGCTGGATGGGTGACAAACCCCTCACCGAAGGCAGGGAGCAGTGTGCCAGTTTTTGAAACAAGGCTCTCCCAGTTCAGACGAACGCCTGCGTTTCACAGATGTTTTCTACAGAAAGAAGAGTCTTTGTGCTTCAAGTATTCCAGTCTCTGCTTGCTTCGAGCATCTCATCAAATTTGAGATAGGCAAAATTAATTCGAATCAGTAAAATGATTATTTCCTACTGATTTTACCTAATTCATCGTCCTGTATTTTTCTTAAAGGAAAAAATCCAGTACCTCAGCCCCCTGATCATCTTTGTGATCCCACTCAGGACCTGATCCAACAGGTCCATACCCTTCTTATGTTGTAGGCCTCAGAGCTGAACACAATACTCCAGGTGGGAATCTCTTTAAGTGCAGGACAGAAGAGTAGGACCATGCCCTTTGACCTGCTGGTCATACTTCTTTGGATGCAGCTCAGGTATGATTGGCTTTCTGGGCTGCAAATGCACATTGCCAGGTCATGTTGAGATCAAGACGTAAATGAATTTTTTAAAAAATAAATCACTATATGCTCTAATTACTACCCTTTTATCTGTCCTTACTTGCACTTTTGCTTGAGGCTTTTGACAGATGAAATCAAGTGAATGGAGAAGTATATTTTAGCTAACAAGCTTCCTAGTCTAAAAATTCCTCTTGAGCGCATGATTCAAGCAAATCAGAAAGCAGGGAGAGAGAGAAGGAGGAAAAAAGCAAACGGAAGACGGTTGCCTTGCTAATTTAATACTTTTCAGGACACAATTAGTACCCATCAGCCCAGTCAATGGGAGGCTGCCCTGCGTGTCAGGCGTTTGCAGAGCAATGGGCTTTGAGCGGCTGGTTGAACTGTCGGTGGGTTCTGCTCACATGCTGGGGAAGCACTCCACACAGTTTTGCACCTGACAGCTTGCCAGAGATCAGCTGTCAGCAAAGTGCCACTCGGAATTTCCTTTTTTTCTGTGATGGCTTCTATTCTCTGGTACACAGCAGGCAAAATGTGTTATTCTACAACCCTGTCTGCCCCCTCCAAATGACACTCCAGGTTAGCGGGTTGGCAGGCTGGGTGCTGAACAAAGCTTATCCTCTGTATTTTGGGAAGGTATGGAATGCAAAAAAAATTAAAAAAGAAAATTTAATTTGCACACCTCCAGCGTTTTGTGCATCCTTGCAGCCGAGCAGAAAAACTGATGAAAGGCTGCTAGAAGAACATTCTCACATCTTTCAGGCTAGAGACAGTGGGCTGGACAGCGAAAGCCTGTATGGAATTGCAAACAGCTGGTTGATGTGCCTGGTTGTCGTGCTCAAAGTTCAACAGCTACTTAGATTTGGGGTCAGAAGAGAATGTGTGTTCCCTCCAGGCTAAATTGGCAGGCATGATTGTTTGTTTGCTCTTATGTCTTCCTCTGCAGGCAGCACATTGTCAGCTTTCAGTAATCACCTTTTTCTCTTGAATCGTCTAATTGATTAACAGAATTAAGTTGTCACAGCAATTTATTCTTCAGCCTGAAGTTTGCTGTTTCCGCTTCAAGACAAAAAAGAACACGCAGAAAGCCGTGTCTTTTCCCTATCTGATGTTCTAATAAAAGGTTTTCCCTTACCCTACACGTTGAACTTCCCTGTGACATGGCACTGTAGACCCCTACTACACTCATATATATGCCTTCATCTCAAAATGGATTACGCTGCTAAAATTAGTTGAAATAAATTCTGCAGTGCAGAAGCCTACATCTGAACAGTCAGCTTCAGTTCCTTTTATGAAGCCAGTGGATAGGAACAGATGCAGCACATCTGATCTATTTTAGATGTCTACTTTAGTCAGATCTATCACATCCCAGAAACGCCTGTTTCTTTATGTTGATCCCTTTAATTCTTGAGGGGGGGGGGATAATCTTGTTTTGTAGCTCAGAAGTGAACAATTGTATTTAAGCAGAAAAAAAAGAACAAAACGTTCCTAATGACTTTACAAGTAGCTCTGCCTTATTGACAACTTATTCTGTTGATTTATTTTACATATATGGCAATAATAGCTTCAGAGTTTCAGCAGCTGCTGGGTTGAAATACTCTACAGAGCAAAGCTTTCTGAAAAAAAGTGAGAAGATCTATGTTTTTCTCACCAGGCTTCTGAACTATACTGAATCCCTTGTTTCCCACAAAGATAGTGGTGTTTCATCAAATACAGTATCAGGGTGAAAGGGCTGATGCAGGAAGAAAAGTAGATGGAAAGGCTTCTGATAAATTCTTTCTAATATCATGGAAACATCTGAAATTTGGGAACTGAAACCAAGATCATCAGTCACCAGATACCTTCAAAGTAATGTTTCTGGTGCTTTAAGGTAGATTTGGGGGTCTGAAATATTTAGATATATGATACTTAAGTAAGTGATTACAATGACAGCTTACAAAATAAAAAGAAAACTCACTTTATTGCAACAGTGAAGATGCAGAGTGCAAAAATAACTGGGCAGCATCTCTCTTTTAGAACAAAACGTTGAAAGTAAGATGAAATTAATGACTTTGGGGATTCAGTTATCAGAAAATATTGATAGATTTGTTTTCCTTCAATCACTTTAATAACCAGAAGACATCTTTAAAATATAAACTGGGATTAATCTCATGATAAGAAAATCACCTCATTTAAGCACAAATGTGGTGAAGAGCAGAATAACCACGACAGAGATCCGACTGATTTTTATGTTTAGAATTAGAAGTGTTCTCCCCTCATGCTTTTTGTGCACACTGGATAGGTTAGGTGTGTGATGTCATGGATCATTACTATTTCTAGAAGCATCTGGGCGCTAACTGTACCAGTTACCCTATCAGTGCCTCAGCCTACAAAAGGAAAATCAAGAAATAAAGTACTGCTCTATAAGTTGGTCCTGATATATTGTATTCCTCACCACTTTAGAAGGAAAAAACTCACCAGCACCAGCCACATCAGCAAAAAAAACCTAGTTTACCATCATAGAAACATTTTTTTCCAGGTTCAAGGCATACTACCCACCTCCCAATCTCCAACTGGAAGCACAGAAAGAAGCAAGGTATGTAACATAATCTTATGTAACTAAATAAACTTAACCAGTTCCTACATAACACAGTCTAGAAGTTACTTTTCTGTATGATGGATATAGCTGCAGTAAACTGACCTTTGTTTTTTCAGAATATTATTCTCATTAAAATTTCCTGGTCTGAAACTATAATCCTGAAGGCACTTTCTTAGCTAAGAAATTATCTTCAGTTGGAGGTATTATCTGAAATTCTAGACATAAGATCTTAAATCAGAACAGAAACACTCTTCAGAATGACTGAATGCTCTACTTCCTCGGTCAATGGGAAACACGAGGAACTTTTTCAGTGCCTTTTTGCCATGCTAGTCCCACCAAAGACACCAACAAGACAATAATGATGGTACCCAAATTGAAGAGATGGATGGATTTCACACTCTCAGAAAATCAGACCTCTCTAAATTGCTTTACATTACACATTAAAAAAATAATAATAATTAAAAAAAAAACAGAAGCACAACAAATCAGAAGCCCACTGAAAATCCTCAATATGACCTGCAAGCACCCAGTTGATAGATTGCTAGTTTTGGCCAAGAGGCATTCTGTCACTACAATCAGCTTTGTTTAAACACCTGAAAATTTACTCAGTATATTTTTTGGATGTCATAATTACCCAAAAGATGTATTGGACCCTAACACTGGAATGACAGGTTTAAAGTTACCTGCTTCCAAAGTGAGATTTGAGATACAGACTTAAATGAGTACAGAAATGATTTGGAAAAACAAAATGAAAATAAACAAAAAGACAACAATGAGGTAAAAATAATGCAAGAGACCCATAAAATGGTTCAGAACTTACCACAAAAATTCACTGATGTCAAAAACTTTCATGGAACCAATGCCCTTCTGATAAACTCATTAAAATCAGACCCACTAGTAGTTCTCAATCATCAACAGCTTATGTCCTAAGTTGTGGGTCACTGGGAGACTGTTCTGGGAAGTATCAGCACACGTTTCTGCTGTCCTCACATTTTTTATGGGTACATATTATTGACTACTGTCAGCAACAGAAAAAGTGTCTAGACATAGCTCTGCTCTGAGTTCTCAGAAGTGCTGCCAAGTTTGAGAATGAAGTCCCATGGTTAGGTCACCAGGGCTCAGAAGACAGCAACTGAGTTCCTTTGTACGCTAGAGACCCCGTGTGAGATTTACTTTGTCTGTGCATGCCTGTGGTATCTAAGTCCACAGTGATTTAGGGTTCAATGCAATAGCTCACCCATATATGTCTAAAACCATTCCAGAGTACCTGATACTTCAGCATGAGTCTGGCAGCTATGGCAAAGGAACAGCAGTAAATGAATGTCCAGGTTGAGCAGGGCTGGAGGCTCGGTATGACAGCCCAAAGGATATCATATATGCTGGGTACTCATGGGTTGGAATTAAGCCACTAGCTAAAACAGGCAATAAACAGTAAAGAAAATTTCACTTACAGTTAACTAAATAGCTACTGGTTTGTCAGCTGAATTCACCTTTAGGTTACATGGACTGTACTGAATAGATGTCCATCTGCTGTAATGGGAGGTCGGACACCTCACATACAGGAAGGTAACTTCACACATACATTTAGGTGTCTTAAAAGTGGAATTGCATCCCACCATAGGGCTTCAATTCCTCTTCCTAATGGTGACTAGTGCTATTCCAGACAGCAGGCTGTCCATGATGTCTCCACAGGGCTAGTAAACACGACAGTGACCCACAAGACAGCCACTCCTTTCTGAAGCAGTGGTTGGAGGTCAGCTGCATGCTTCCAATAGGACCAGGTTACCTGAGAGTCTTCCATGGTCCCTGGCTCTTGGAAATGATCATCCTGTCCTTTTCCAACCTCTGCCTTTTTAGATTATTTGCCCTTATGAGAAAGGATTTTATTTTATTAGGTTAGATCACAGTATCTAACCCAATGAAACCTTCTTGGGTGGATCTGTGTGTCCAAATGTAACAGAAATTTTAAATAATGTTGAGTCAATGAGACAACGCAAGGGACCTGAAAGAGAAAGTGACTGCAATTCTTACTCAGTGCAATAAAAATATACACTATGTTGTTGTTATTATTATACCTATTGAATTGCTATAAAAAATTGTAATAGACAAGTCATTTCCATAGAAGGAAGAAGGTGAGCTCTCCAAATTCTGATCAATAAGAACAGACTTAGAGAGAAGATGAGAAAGGAAATCTTCAATATTACTGATTTTCACCACTATCTAGGGAAATGTGCATGGCTCAAAATGGGCATCTTCAAGCCATGGGTATTTCCAAGCCTACAGAGTCTCTGAAAGGAGGATGCTTTGAGGTCGTCTTCTTGCTGTAACAAAACTTTAACTGCAACTTTTTAACTGGAACTTTTTGATCTTTAGCCTGGGAGGGAAAACTTCCAACTAATTTATGATGACATTAGAGGATAACAACATGCACAGTAATGAATTCTCTTTAGCCTTTGGGCTGTAGCTGTGTTTTACTGTCTGCAGGAAAATAAAAGTGGATGCATGGAAATATTCAGCATTTGTATTTTAATTGCCCATGAGGATGCTAACTATTTTGTAAAGAATGCAACATCTAATGGTATGAGGAGGAAAAAAAAAATAAGTTATTTTTCTAAGCTAAGTTCTTCTAAGAATAAGAGGCAAAGCCCAACAGCGGTGTTGAATACACTGAAGACAACTGCACTAATTTGATTTACTACCATTTAGGGTGAGCATCCAGGAGAAACACATGAAAAATATTGGTAAGTCCTGGACAGGACAAGTGAGAATAACTCTACACAAATGAAAGGATTTGAATGGGACCCTGACATGCTAAGATTCTTTCGGACTGGAGAGACAACCTATGTCCTTCATGGCCCCTGTAATGTAAGCAATAGGTAATAAGAAAGGAATAGGGTTGCACCATCCTTAAACCTATTTTCTGCTTTGGTTTAAAAGGTTTGCCTTTGACCTTTCTTCAAGGCATCATCTATATCCTGAAGGATGATTTTGTGTTAAAAAGATAGCCATTTGTTTAAATAGAGCTTTTATGTTGTAAAGCATTACTGGTACTATGTCACATACTCTTCCCTGCCATTAAGTATATGATGTTACAGTTAAAAGTATTTAAATACAGTAATAAGCGTTAGGAAGAAGGTAAAAAGGAGTGTGAAAGAGAACAGCTTCCACATCTCAGTTTGCTTCCTCCCGCCTCAACAGCACGCTTGTCTAAGAACTCCAGGCAGAGATAAAAATCTTCCTGTTTAACCAGTTTCTATTTCTTTTAATAGAGATGGAATGTATTGGTAGAGATGGAATGGATTTTCCATTTCCTTTAATAGAATGGAACAGATTATCCGAGTCTGGAGGCCAGATCAGGCTCCAAATCACAATAAAGTAGAGATTGACATTTCTCTTTCCCTTCCTGTAACTCAGGAAAAGTTGGAAATGCAGTTGGGGTCTTGGCTCGTCAAGCTGCCTTACTGATACGTAGCAGTTTATAAGGACAGAGCTTAGGGTCCAAGGTAATCTCATTGATCCATACAAACTTACCTGTGGCATTTCACAAAGTTGTCTCCAACATGCTGGTTTCATTAGTACGTGTCTCCAGCTAAATTGTGGAAAATACTTCTATAGTTATATTATTTTTTCCCTTGGTTCCCCAGACACAGCAGAGCAGTCTTTGATGTTGACAGAGAGCAACAAAAATCACTCTGTGTTTTTAAAGATTCCGAAACTAGATCACATTATTTCAACCTAACAAGTATTTCTTGCTGTATCTGAGCCATGAAGCTCCAAAGCCCTTAAACTAGATTTTGATTGGAATCTCACTAAATATCCAGCTTCTAAAACAGCTCAACTACAAGGCAGAGAGAAAAAGCATGATGGGTTAATACAATCATGCAAATATAAGACCTGTATAGACTCTGAGACCTATATACTCTGACCTGGTGAGACCCCAGCTAGAATATCCAGTTTTGGGGTCCCCAATTCAAGACAGACAGAGATCTAGAGAGGGTCCAACAGAGAGCTATGAGGATGATTAAGGGACTGGAACATCTCTCCTATGAAGAAAGGCTGAGAGACCTGGGGCTGTTTAATCCCAAGAAGACTGAGAGGGGGGTCTTAGCAATGTCTATATATATCTGAGGAGTGGGTGTTAAATGGAAGGGGCCAGTCTCTTTTCCGTGGTGCCCAGTAACAGGACAAGGAATAATGGGTATAGGCTAGAACATAGGAAGTGCCACCTCAATATGAGGAGAAATTTTTTTACTGTGATGGTGCCAGAGCCTGGCCCAGGCTGCCCAGAGAGGTTGTGGAGTCTCCTCTTGAGACTTTCAAACCCCACCTGGATCTGTTCCTGTGTGGCCTGCCCTGGGTGACCCTGCTTTGGCAGGGAGCTTGGACTCGATGACCTCTAGAGGTCCTTTCCAATCCCTAACATTCTGTGATTCTATGAATTAAAGAGGAGGGAAAGAAAAAGCTAAGAGCTGCAAAGTTGAGAAAAAGCTATTTAAATAATTGACCTTAAAATCATCATATCACAAAAATAGTTCGACAGGTTTTTCTGTGATGAAATGTGGACAGTTATGTGAAACAGTCATAAAGGAGTATTAATGTATCTGCACGAAGGTATTGGTGCACATGGGCATGGTTTTACACTTCAATAACCCTATATTCAGTTTGGGACCACTAAGGTGCACTCACTCCAAATGTAAATCAGGACAATCTGTCCACCTCCCTGCTGGTCTACAGGGACACTTTAGGAAAACAAAATTCATCCCAAATACTATACTCTGATTTTACCTGTGATCCTTTGAGGACTTATTTTTGATATTACTCATGAGAAATATGAGCCGACCGACCAGAATATTATAATTTGCTCTGTATGGGGGTTAATGGCACTACTTTGTGGGCTGAAGACACACAACTGGATGTCATTACTATCCATGGCACAGCAGGAAAGTCCCCTTTCTGGGCTAACTGGTATGGAAACTTTCCCCCACGCAGCAACTGCTGACATTTGGTTATTATTCGGCAGACAAGGCAGGGAATGGAGGACAACACAAAGGGCAGGTGAAAAGAAAAAATAAAGTACAGTAAAAGATCTGAAAGAAATGTCATGTTCTCTTTGCTAGGTTATGTGATTAAGGGCTAATCTCTCTGAACACAGAGACCCAGGGAGGCTGATGAGTCCTTGTAACCTAATCAGAGTCTGCTCCTTCTGGATGAGTCAGCCGAAGAAACACCTTCTCAGGAAAGCCCTGCAAACTGGAGGGGTTATTACCCAAAGGAGGTTAGGACTTATTATGGGATGCAGAGGCAGAAAGAATTTGGAAGACTGTTTAAAAGTTGTTATAGGAGGTTTTAAGGAGCTTGAGGGAATGTGCAAGACTGCTGATGGGAGGTTTAGCAGAAGGACCAAAGGCAGAGGAAGGGAGGAATCAAAATGGATCAAGGAAGAAAAAAGAGTGGGAAAATAGAGGGAAAAGAGTTATGGGTAAAGAAGCTGCTGGTCACTACATTTATCTGTCTAAGCCCTTCACTTGGTCACCATAATCAATCCAATCTTCTTCCTAGATTCTACTGCTATCTCCTGTGCTATTCCAAACCAGTATATAGATGTGATGGGCCGCAAGCCAGGCTGGCTGTGAGGAGGTCTCTGGTGCCAGCTGCTAGACTGGGGCCACCAGCATCAAGGGCTTGAGAGTCTGGTACAAGTCTCTGAGAGGGACTAGGACCTAGGGGCCAGATGCTGGATAAACTAAGTCCAGTTGCTGGAGAAACCTGTAAGAAGTGTGCATGTTTCCATAGCAACTTCAATCCCTATCATAGAATCGTAGAATCATAGAGTTGTCAGGGTTGGAAGGGACCTTAAAGATCATCAGGTTCCAACCCCCCTGCCATGGGCAGGGACCCCTCCCACTAGAGCAGGTTGCTCACAGCCCCATCCAGCCTGGGCTTAAACACTTCCAAGGATGGGGCTTCCACCACCTCTCTGGGCAACCTGTGCCAGTGTCTCACCAGCCTCCACCCTCACCTTCACCACGGTGAAGAAATTCTTCCTAAGTCATCTATGGAGGAGGAAGACAATGGGGTTGTCTGTGCTGTTAATGTTTACATGAGTGCTGTGTGTGTTTACAGGGTTCTGGTAAAGGTCCTGCTCTCCATCTGTGTTCATCTTTGCAGTGGTCATGTGCATATGGTGTATTTTTCTCTGTGTGTACTTACTGGGAAGTCATGTTCAACTTTGCTGCTGCTGGACCTGGGGACACAGTGACACAAGAATCTCAGAGCTGGGAGAGGAGGAACCTACCGAGTCCTGAATCCCACTTAATTTGGCTACTGCCAACACGTACGGCTTCACAAACTGCAGGAGACAAGGTGGATACCAAGAAGATCAACACAAGGCATGCAATTGTGGCCTGTGTGTCACAGCCTTGTGGTGTGCTGACTGCTGTGACAAGGGCCTCACATGGTCACAGGTTGAAGATACTCATTGATTCGGTTGAAGAACAGAATTCAGCAAGATCAAAGGCCAAATCTTCCACGGGGGAGCAGGAATCGTACCGCCTACCCCACAGATATAAGGCACTACTGAAATGACTTGGCAGTGTAGTCATGGTCACAATGGTGCAGTACCAATTTACACCACCTCCCCAGTAGAAAAACAGCCTGCTTTTTTCAGACCAACATCTCTAAGTGTTGTACGTCATCCTTTGTCTATTACCTACTCTTTGCTTTACTGTCCCCCCCTGTTTTATTACCATAGCTTTGATGTTGTATGAAATCCATTTTGCAAGGCTTTAAAAGGCAGTTAAAAGATGAAACATAATTTATTTTTCCCTCCTCTATAAAGGCAAGTAACCAAACAATACACTTCATTAGCAACGATCATCCCATTCTGGGAGTGTTAATACCTATCCTTTGCCTACATTCAATATGACTGTCTAATTGGTTTTCATTTACATCTGGTAATAAAAGCCAGTCTAAATATTTTTAATAAAATGTCCATCCTGATGGTGACCTTTCTGCTGACTTTCAGAAGCTCTTGCTCCACAATAAACCTGGGAATGTGGCAGAAATATAGACGGCTTGTTTTGCCCTTGACATTGGTTTTTATTTGGCCATGGAAAAGAGCTTTCACATATTACTTTGCCCCCTCTTCCCCTGTAAAGGGCTATATAACTTGTAGATCTTTGGGGTTTTTTTTTTCTGCAGGGACACTTTCAGAATAGTCTTCTTTTTGCTATAGCTGTACATTTTTATTTTAACATGTTTAATCTTGGTTGTCAGCAATTTTGCAGGCTCATATTGCGTCTGAATTTGCTTTCACCTAACTTTAAAATCTGAAAGCTGAATACTTAATCTGAGACAGTTGTCTAAACTTCCTGTATATTTATTAGAGACATCTCAGCTCTGCTGCAGAATGGGATGAAGCCTCTCTTCTGGTGCTGAATCTGTCAGTCCAGCAGTTATAAAGGGAGTCTAGCTCACTAACTTATGACTAGGCATGTTACTCTTAAGCAGATACAATAAATGAAAAAAATAAAAATAAAAATCTGTCTCCGGACACATAGCCCTAATAGTAATAACTTCAGCTTACCCCAGTTCATTCAAAGCAATTTCAATGCCCTGCAAGGAGGTGAGGGTACAGACTTTTTGCATTTGGGAACCCAGAAAGTGCACAGACAGCACACGAAGGCAGGGTTTATGTGATGTGGTGCCTACAGGGAAGGAGAGACTGGGCTTGGCTCGTCCCTTCCAATTCTACATCCCCAAGTAACAAATAAGTAGTGTATTTGATGGGGCATACAAACAGTGCTTGTGGCCTCAGTCAGATCTGAGTGTCTCACTGGTCAACAACAGTCAACATCCTAAGCTGGCAGCCAACAGACACAGTGAAAGCTGACTTGCTATCTCTTTTCTGTGCCTAAAATATGTTTTCAGACGATAATTATAGAAATCTTACTATGTTCTCTTACGCAGATAAAGGGAAGACAAAATCACTAAGAGTCTAACAAACACAAATCCACATCCCAATCCCCATTAAAAATCTCTTTACAATCTCCCTATGTTTTAAAGTAAAAACAGTTTTAAAGTAAAAACAGTTTTAAAGTTCACCTGAGTAACTACTGTGCAGGGCAGCTCGTCAGTGTCTGCTTGGAGCTGATGATGACAGCAAGATGTGCATTCGATTATGAGAGCAGTTTGCCCATAGTCCAAGTTGCTGTTATTTCCACCAAGACATCAGATTCCAAGTGGTGTTTGCACAAATAAATTAAGTGTGACCTGGCTGACTTTTTGAAGAGACCAGTGGACACCTTCTGTTAGCCACACTTGAGTGTGTAGCATTCACAAAAAGTTACTTGCTTATGCTAACAAAAAGTTATTTTCTCTTTCTTTGAGGGAAGTGCTCGCAGAGCTAAGGGTGTGGAGGATGCTCTTTGTTTCTCCTGGGTAGAATATCAAAAAGTTTCAGCCTATCCCTAATGGAAGGGACTCTTTCTCTTCAGGAAGGTGAAGAGGGGAAACACATAGCTGCATTGCAGAACCCCTGTTTGGAGGGCCTATGTAGGTCATTTCAGTCTTCTGAAACTTTTGAAGCCACATAAATTTCAGCAGTGATGGGGCACGACACTTTGCAGACTCTAAATATAACCTCGTGCCTCAACGTCCTTTGAAGACAATGGAAGGGAAAGAGCATGCGAGAATGTGACTCCTTTGACCTATTTAGGTATCTGCATGAAGATAAAATGGATCTACCCTCAAAGCAGGGAACTCTTTCCACCGACTTTAACAGAGGCCTAAAGCTTCTTAGTATCACCAGCTGAACCACAAAAAAACAACTCAAGAAATGCATCTTCCCATTGTGCCTTCACATACCCAGGCTTCTACTGAGCCTTTCACCCGAGTTCAGAATTTGAGATGCGCAGAGTCTTGGCTGCAAACTCCCACATGTTTAGGATGCACTAGGGCTTTGGGGGCTAGATTAATCCCCTCTCACTTCATATTATTCAGGAAGGAAACGGTTCCATTTCAGGCTCTAAACAGCCACAGATTTACCATAGGGCAGGGGATACAAAAGCTGACGGCCTGAATGACTACTCATTCTCAGAGTTTATTGGCCTTAACTAAATGCCAAGCAGATTTGCCTTAAGACTTTGAAATCTTGCATCTTTGTCTCGAGTAGGATGCTTTCTAGTAATGCGCGCTCTGGGGCCAGACGATTCAACGATGATATTGCTGTTTGCTGGAAATAAGACATTTTTACTCAAATTTCGTAATTGAAATTCAAGCTGCACAAGATGCAATTTGACATTAATTTCAGTTATTTGTGTCTGAGGTTTGCCCCATCCAACAAGAACCGACAGTAAAGAAGAGCACTGGAAATGGAAATGCACAGTGCCATTAGATGCAAGGCTTGATTTGTAAATCACTTAGCAATAAAACTGAAGATGGAAATAAAAGTGGCAAAGCTCAGCTTTCTAAATGCTAAATAATTCAAGGGGGAAAGGGTGAGGGGGGGAAAAAAAAGTACAGAGCAAGAGCTTTATCTATGAGAACAAAGCCATCTGAGCAAATCAGAAATTTCAAGCGCTGACTAAATGTAATTTCAGTTCAATTAAAGCATAACATCAAGATTGTGGGCTGCTAAAATCTGGGATGAAGCATATCATTGCTGTGTGCAGTTCTAAAAGATTTACAGCGAAACCTGAATCTAGGAAAGATATTCTCTGAAATGGTGCCACAGGGCTTTTTTACCGAGCAGACAGCTATTCTGCAAAACTGGGCTGAAGGGAGCCAGAGCCAGCAAAACTCAAGATGAAAATTTTACTTCTTTATTTATTTCTCTATTTACTTATTTCTTCTTCTGTTTGGCAAGGTGACAGTGGAAGTAAGTTAGCCAGAGGAACAGCTTCCTGATGAAAAAGGGAATATATTTTGTCACCTGAACTTTACAGATTTGGAGTTGAAGGGTTTGGTTTTTGGTAATTTCTTTTTGTTCTAAAGACAGACTGTAGTTCAATTACAGGCTCCTGATTTTAGCAGAACTGTTGAATGAAACTTTGTGGGTTTTACCTAGACAGATGTTATTTAATAATGAGAGGTAAAGGTAAGCAAGCAAAATTTAGACAAGATACAACAAAGTAGATGGCATCATCTGCTCCCCTGCCCTTTCCCCAGGACAGACTGGAACAAATGTTTAAGCATCAAACGCTAACAGCAAAACATTTCCTCCAGTGCCTACAAACTCTGCGATTCAGAGCTAGTATTTCTTCTTAATTAAATAAAAGCTTGGGAATGGAGGTAAAAGATACACAAGTTATCCACCAGTGAAGTTCTTCCTGCTACTGTGGACCCTCCTGGAGTGCTCTGAAACTTCTCCTGACTTTTAACCACAGTTGTAGTCATAATAATTTCTTTTGCATTGCAAATTTAATAATTTCTACTGCATGGGAGCCCACCTAAGTGCTGAATGGCACAGAATTATGCTGTGGCATACAAGGGACAAGTGAGGTCACGAAGAAACACCTGTGATATCAGAAGGACAGAAAGGAAATGTATTTGGGTGGCACCTTGATAACTTCTACAGCTACATCATGGTCCTTGTTGCCAGTGGAATATAGATGACCCACGGGATGCTACTGAGATTCCTTAGGAAAGTAGCTCTAGAGACTACCAGTCCCACACATGGACATGAACAGATAATGGCATATTTTGAATGAGGTCTATGTTGCCTTTAGCAAGCCTTCTGAGCACTTCTTATATTTTAAGTAGATAGTGAAATAATATTTGTCATTTGTTCTACAGTAACAAATTATATCTGCAAAAGTAAAAAAAATAATCTCATTATTCCCCCCAACTCCTGAAAGTGAAGCATGAGCACAGTGAGTTCCTAAGACCTCCAGTGTGGTCACTGATTACATAGAGTCCACAGAAACGTGAAGGGATGGGTAGTCTCCTCAGTAGCCTAGGATGGCAGTCAGGTTTTCCTTTTTGACACCTCTATCTGACATAGTCTTCTGAACTCCCTTTACAATAAATGCAGAAAAATAAAACCCACTGTGTCTCACTCAACTCATCCCAAACCAGACATAAAAGTCAGAAGACTTGTACCCTAAAGTCTTGTTCTTTCTGCTTTGTCTATGAGATGATTCAACTCTGATGTAAACATCAACACACCAAAAATAGGAAGTGGAGAAGGATGTGTTTTCAGAATTGTAGTAAGCAGAGAAAAGTCAAGATAGGAGAAAGAGAAACATCCAAGCACTGAAAAGTCAAACCATTTGCCCTGGGTCTCAAAAGAGAAACTTATCTTCACCCCAAAGTTTTTTCAGTGCAAAAACTATTGAGCACCATGTCCCTCTCCAGGTGTGTTGTACAATTGTACAGAAAAGCCTTGGAGACACTGAGAAATGAAAGACCAAATGAAATTCAGAACTACTGTTTTCAAGCTGGATTTTATCTTGAAGGCTGCTGCTTCTATCTGAGATCTGAAGAAAGGGGATTAAAAGCACCTATGGTTTTTTCTAGGAGATCATAAAAGATGTTTCCTATTTCTACTGACCTTGCCTCACCTCTATTCACAGCTACAAAAAGACCAGTATTGCACCTGAGGTAGATAGTGTCAGAACAGTCATTTTTCCTTACAATATATTTGTCACCTTTCCTCTTCAGAAATAATGATAGCTGAAGGTGAATATTCTGATAAAAAATTTGTGGGGAAAGGTGACAATTCTGCTGTGACCAATGATACCTGGTGCGAAACATGAAAATATTTGCTTCAGAACATTTTGAAGAAGCTCATTAGTGCAGCCAGACCTGAAATCAAGCTTTCACTGGAAAAAAATAAAAGTGCTCTAATTGTTTGTGGTTTTTTGGTCATTTAATGGCTCACAGCTGAGCACCCCAAACATTTCTCAGGGAAAAACCCTGAAGAAACAAGAGGAAATGTTCTTTTCCTCTCTACACATTTGCTGATTGTTTTCTTTGTCCACTTCATAGCCTGCAAACAGCTTGGGAGGTTGTAATTTCCAGACAGCTGTAGGGAAATTAGCCACATAAGTCTCTCTTCATTCAGAAAGGTTAATTCAGTCGCATTCCTGTTTCAGCTAAAAAACTCCTTCCCCAAAGTCACTACAGATCTGCTTTCTTCTGTACTTGGTTGAGCACTGATCTGACACCTAAGAACACAACGGATTTTGTGGAAAAATATCCAAGGTCTGTGGATAACTCTCTTAGGTTTTTCTCAGACTAGGAAATTTCTCTCCAGAGGTGCTAACAAGCCACGGCAGCCCCTTTTCATTTATTTACTTATGTAATGAAGTTTTACGTATGTTCATCTCTGCTTACGCTCAGATTCTTGAAGTTACTATACTGATACAGACTGATCCCAGATAGTGCTTATTGGCTGAATCCTGCAGAATTTTCTTGGAGGTGGCTTCACTTTTTACCAAGTTGCTTCTGGCATTCAGGAATTTGCCATTGTAGGGATGCTCTTCAATAGAAGATTATTGACTAGTGCTTCTTTTCCTGTATTAACATTTTTTGCTTTACCTAATCCTTGGGAAAAAAGTAACTATGTGTGGGTTAGGTATTTAGTTTTACAAACCCCTAATACTTAAATAAATTTCAGAATATTAACTGTTACTATTTAGTCATTGTGCATTGAGTACGCATATGACTTGGCTAAAAAGCAGGGCTTTCAAACCATTAACAAAATGATAAAGGCCTTTTTTATTTAAAAAGAAAAAAAAAGAGAGAAAATAAAAAAGAATAGAAAAACAAACTGGAAATAATATGCATTTTCAATTTCTCCTAGCAACACACATCTGTCAAACAGTACAACCAGCATACAGTATCTTCAACTGTTTCACTATAAAATGTAGTATCCTTCAGAGCAGGGAAGGATATATCTCACCGATTGATAGAATGCCTGAAGTCATTTATTGTCTGAAACACACACACATCTTCCAAGCCAGTTAAAATATGTAAACTTCAGTGAAGAAAACAGCAACACTATATAAAACTTCTCAGCTCTGCCAAGGTCAACAGCACCACAAAAAGGCCCCTGGAGCTCAGGAAACAGAGCGGACTGAGCTGTATTATATCATATTCTCCCACAATGACAACTACCTTACACCGTGAATGATAGACATAAATTGGAGCTATTTGTTGAGTGAATCTGCTTCTCAGTCTGAATAAAGGAAGGGACAGGTTGATTTCTGGAAATAGTAGTTTTGGTCTGTCTGTTTTTGAGGGAACAAATAAAATGTCGTGAATTAATTTCCTCTGTTAGTTGAGAAAACCTTCAGAAGACCTTGGAAAGAACAGGGAAGATGAAGAAATGACTCAAGGGGTGAAATGGACAACTAAAGAACCATTACATGTAGAAAAATGAAAAATCCAAATGGCTCCACAGGGAATTTAGCATCTTGAGACAATATGAATCACATAAATTCTACAGCATCCAGCAGATTGTTTCAGATGTTGTTTATGAATGAGGAAGGGCAGTTTTGTGCTTCAGAATCACAGAACACTTTGGGTTGGAAGGGAACTTTAAAGGAGATGTAATCCAACCTCACTACAGCAAGCACAGACATCTTCAGCTAGACCAGGTTGCTCAAAGGCCCATGCAACCTGACCTTGAATGTTTCTAGCAATAGGGCACTGATCACCTCTTTGGGCAACATGTTCCAGTTTTTCACAACCCTCACTGTAAAATAAAATAAACAAAAATAATAAATAAAATAAATAAATAAAAAACCCAAAAAACAAACAAACAAACCCCAAAAAACTCTTCCTTCAATATAGTTTAGTTTAGAACAATTACCCTTCGTAAGGTTGCAAGAGGCCCTGATAAAAAGATTGTCTCCATCTTTCTTACAGAACCCCTTCAAGTATTGAAAGGCCATAGTAAGGTCTCCCCGGAGCTTTTTCCTCTTGAGGCTGAATAACTCCAGCTCTCTCAGCCTTTCTTCATAGGAGAAGTATTTCAGCCCCCTGATCATTTTTGTAGCCTCCTTTGGACCCACTCCAACAGGTCCATGTCCTTCCTGTGCTGAGGACCCCAGTGCTCAAGGTGGGATCTCACCAGAGTGGAGCAGAGGGGCAGAATCACCTCCTTTGAACCTGCTGACCGGGATACCTTTGGCCTTCTGGGCTGCAAGCACACATTGCCAGCTTTGGGTTTGATCTTCTAAAACATCATTGAGATACAGGAGCAGAATCTTCCCAGGAAATTGTGAGCAGCCAAAATTTCCTAAATAGCTTTGACCAAACTGTGCCATAGAACTGCAACTCTCCATCAATGCAATTTATGTATTAATACCAACGTAACTAGGCAGTGATAACTCACCAACCTGTTTTGGCTAACAATGTGCAGTGGTTTTCATTCACTAGTGAGTACTCTATCTGGAACAAGGCCTAAAAATCATGGGGAGACTTTGGTGGTTTGGTTTTGGTTTTTTGGTTTTTTTTTGTTTGTTTGTTTTTTTTTTTTTTTTTTTTTCTTTTTTTTTTTATTTTTGTTTTGTTTGGCTGTTTTCATTTGTTTGGTTTTTTTTTGTTTATTTTGGTGTCTTTGTTGTTATTTTGGTTTGGGTTTTTGTTGTTGGTTGGTTGGTTTGGTTTTTTGAGAGACAGAAGGGCAGTTTTCAGGGTGCAAAGTTCCTGGAACAGTTGAAAACACTAATGAACCTGTTTTTTTTTTAACTGAAAATAAATGATTGACATTGCCAAATACCTGGAACTGCTATAAAACCTTGCAATTTTGGATGTAATTATCATCACAGCATCTTTCTGGCCCTGGTTAGTACTATTATTTTTATTCAATTAATAACGACCTAAACTCAGAAATACTAATTAGTTAGGTACATCAAAGGACCTGGGAGATGACCTGCTGTCAAACTGCCACTTTTCATATCTGAAAGTGGAATGAAGAGTCTCATCAGTTATGATTTGCCACTGGAGTATGTTAGTCTTATGAGATACATTTCCTTTTCTGAGAAGGCTTCACCTCCCTGTTTTCAAAATAATATGAATCCTTAACTGAAATAAATTGTCTTAATTACCTTACATTAAAGGAAAGGAAAGGAAAGGAAAGGAAAGGAAAGGAAAGGAAAGGAA
>JANVCC010000125.1:3483109-3506084 GCA_025345505.1 Todiramphus chloris collaris | reverse complement strand
AAGGAAAGGAAAGGAAAGGAAAGGAAAGGAAAGGAAAGGAAAGGAAAATCTCCCACCATGCCAAATAAATCCATGAAAATTAATGGAACAGAAGATGTGTCTCCTTAAGGGAGACAGATAATATCCCCATAAGAAGGACAACCAGGAAGTATCCTAGAATGTTGAGGTCAGGGAGTGTCCAAATCCAGAGTCCTTAGGATGAAATAAAATCCTCTCCAAGACCTGAGAGTTCTACCTAAAGCTGGTGTTTCTTGAATTGCTTGTTTCTGTGTTGCCTGCTGGGAGGCATGGGAGCTCCAGGAGCACCTTCTGAAAACTAATGTCTTCCCTAAGAATCTGAGAAGGGGAAGAAGAATCTGATCTCTTTCTGGGAGAAACTGATTGAAATGGATCCATTTACACAAAAATTTGTTCTTGTTCAATGTGACCATTTTGGGGAAAAAACCCCAAACATCTCTAGTTGTTTGGAACTCTTCATGGAGAATCCCAGACATACGAGAAAACAGATTATAGTACTCTCTAAAACGTACAAAAAGTGACACAAATGCATGAGCACACAGACTCCTGTGTTGGACTATATTAGCAGACAGTAAAATATGAATTAGGGTTCCATTTATTCTGGCAGCATTGGTTCTCTCTGCGTCTTGAATTAATTTTAGAAAGGAATTCAGCTTTCTTTGTCCTGATTGCATTCTTTCCTGAGAGATGGATGTTCTTCCAGGTGAGCTTGCTCTTGCATGAGTGTGTTTCACTTCCCATTCAGATTAACTGCCTTGTTCCTGCAGAAACTGGGGTTTTTTACATTGTCAGGGAGCAAGTGACTGGAAAGAAAGTGTGGAGCATGCTGTCACTCCTACATATGGAATCTAGATATTCTGGCATAAATTTTGTCTTCTGGACTTTTAGGGGATGGGAAGGCTTTCATTAGGAATAGAAAGGATGAGGTGAGGCAGTTACGTGCTCCCATTTTAAAGGAAAATATTCCTTTATGCAACATTGGCAAGTACACAGATGAGAATAATTACAGGATCATAGAATGGGTTGGGCTGGAAGGAACCATAAAGATCATCTAGTTCCAACCCCCTTGTCATGAGTAGGACACCTTCTACTAGATCAGGTTGCTCAAAGCCCCATCCAACCCAGCCTAATTAATCCTAGATGAGCAGAGAAAAGCCACATTTGGTAGTCTGATGCATACAACCTCTTCTTTGCTGTTCTCAGCATTATGCTGCTCAGGCTTCAGCTAGCAGGGAAAACAGAGGTGCAGAGCCCAGTTCAATTCCCAACTACATGCCTCCCACGTGATTTGAGATACATCAAGATACCTGAAATATTCCAAAGGTTTTGCAGACATGACAAAGTTCCTGTAGTATGTGCATATACTTTTGGAACTGGAAGCCATTACCCTAGAGTACTTCAGATCTCTCTAGATACCTGTGCTTAGGTACTAACATGAAACAATCTATTAGAATATTTTATTGTCTTATAATTAGACAGTTCAAAAACAATTTACAAATGAAATGTCACGTGAAATTACATATGTGATATGAAATAATTGTTACTGTGCTCAAATAGGTTTGCTCGTGATTACCCCAGAGATTATTACCACCACAGAGACCGGTGGCAGAGCCAGTATCAGTGCCCAATTCCTCCTGAGTGCAGGGTGGAAAGTACTCCATCCCCACCTCATCCTATGCTGATCCACAGATGTTTGAGGACAGGTACCACCAGTGCAAAATGATGCTGCCTCTGTTCAAAACAAAGTCGAGCAGACACGTCTTCTGAATTCACTGATATTTTTCATTGTTACCATGGAAATTCCCAGTGAATTTGTTCTAAAGCATGTGCAGAGGAGCTAAGCCTGGGAGCTGCTAGGTAAGGCATATAAAATATATAATTCTTCAGTGAGCTCAATACAGCCAAAGTTACAGCGGATGGCTGCTCTGCTCTCCTCTCCTGCTGCGCTCAGTTCCGAGTGTGACAGAATTACAGCCTTCCACAGCTCTGTGTTTCCAAACACCTCCATCTAGACTCAGGTCTGAACAAAAGCTAATTGATGGTCTGAGAAGTGAGGGGGTTTATAGTGACTTTCAGTTAAAACTTCTCAGTCTTTAAATTAGAGAGGTGGGGAGGAGAGAGTGTGAAGGGAAGCATAAGCTGGTGCTACGTGGGAGAAAGAATGGAAGGGAATCCAGGTCTAGAACTGCAGTGCTGTGTCCTCTAAGTGAAAGCTGTGTGTCATCTCCTTCAGCTGGAAAATCCTAGGGGTGAATTCACCATTCTTTAATTGTCATATCCCATTCATTACGATAGCCTTGGTGGGGAGACAAATAAATAAAAAATGAAACCTCCCTGATCTGTAATGTTCTTATTTTAAGGATCACTTGACATCAGCTTTCTTGCACTGCTCATCTGCATCTCTTAAGCCAGCCAGTCTAGAAGAAGTAAATCCAAACAGACCATGGTGTCCCCACCTCTCCAGTCCTGCCCCTGGCAACTTCTCAGCTTTTGTTTCAAAACCAAACTCAGTTCTAGTCACTGTGAGCACAAAGTGTGTTTTGATAACCTGACCAAGGGCAGCCAGTGTAGAAACATCAGTGTTTCCAAAGAGGTTGAAGTAGTCCAGAAAATAAACCTACTGTAGATCTCCTCACTGGTACTTAACTGATGACTGAGAGTGAGATGTTCAATGTCAAAATATTAAGTATTTCATTGCCTGATCAAGTGATTAAGGGAGGATCACCTCAGGTCACTCTGCTGTCCAGAAGTGGAATCTTAGAGTAGCATCAGCTGGGGAGTGGAAGTGGGAAAAAGTTTTTGATTCAAGAACTATGTATTGTATTTCAAAACCTTCTGAAATTCTGTTTTCATTCAAGTTTTATATGGCAAGCCAATGGATCAATGTATTGTGAAGTTTCGTGCAGAAAGATTTGATCCAGTTCCAACCTCCGGTGTAGAAGGTAGACAGCAAGTCATGTCAAGTTCTCTTACTGCCCTGTTTTGGATGAATCGTTACAAATAGCCAGGTATCTCATGCCCCTGTTTAGCTAGCAGCAGAGGAAGAGAACATCTCTCCACCGTCTGTTCCTAACAAAGCAGAATTTATTTTGGATGGGATTATACTCAGATCTGTTCCAAGGAAATACTATGGATATGTACTCACTTCACTGGTCAGCAAAATGGAATGCATAGTGAAATACCACTGAAATTTTATATAACTTACTGAGTGAAGAATAAGCACATCTATTTTGCATAATCCTCTGTGCAAGAAACCTCTGAACAGAAAAACATTTGAATACAAGTTATTCCAAGGCCTACCCACTGCTGTTGTTTAAAGCAGAACTTTCACTTGTTTGCAATGAGAAAGTGCATTAATACTCACAAATACAAGGCTGGTAAAGTTTTTCTCTGTCTTTTGGACATTTCATTTTCCATTTCAGTCCTTGTTTTCATGGGAAAACAGGATAATTATGCTAATGGCTGCATTTATTCTAGTATAAAAATGTCTTTTTTTTTTTTTTCCAGCTTGGTTTGTGTCATTAAAAAAATCATAGAATCATAGAATGTCAAGAGTCAAAAAGAGTTTAAAGACAAAAGAAAGGACAACTTTGACTTCAGAATGTTTACACAAGTCTGTGGTTTAGAGTTACTGATTCTGATGTTTTCATAACAGAGTAGCCTGTCTAATTTTGTGTACTCAATTCAGGTGTGTGGATAGGAGTTTCATGTCCCTAAATATCTAATGGAGAAAGATTAGCTCCTCATCTGCAAGCTATTTAATAACACTGACCCTAGATACCTAATGCAGTACTTGAAATAGTAGGGAAGAATTTATCAGATGCCTTCAATGGAATAAACCAATGAGATGTTCACTTAAGTGTAGTAACTCAAAACTTTTGTGGTCCAATTAAGTGGTGATACTGACTTTTTTTCTTGGTACCATCAAAGACCACCATGCTCAGGACTAGTATGGTTCTTCTTCACCATGAGGGTCTATTTTTCATATTTTTTCCCAGACACCCAGATTTGTGGGAAGTTAATAATCATGGTTTGTTTCTTCAGGGTTACACGGTGGTGACAGCAAATACACATGAAACTCATCATATTCGTCTCCAAATAAAACACGATCATCTTTATAATACTCTCTCTCATGCATAAATTAACAACAATCAGTTCAAAGAAAGCCTATACAACCCAAAACATTCTCCTTTCATTACTTACAGCTGTAGGTCCAGAGAAGATACAGCACCTGAGCCACGATATTAATCTGACTTTGTCATCTTTGAAGAGAGGTACAGGTGAAAGATTTGTGAAACTTCAGAACTGCAGCTGCCTAAGTACTAAATGAGATGAAATATTAATCCACCCTGGGATTCCTGTCTCTGGCAGTGGGCAGTAATGGGAAAATGATAGTACTAAGACAAATTGAGCTGTCTGAACATGCACAAACTTCTTACAAGGGCTGAGAGCCTTGGGGCTGTTTAGCCTGGAGAAGAGAAGGCTGAGAGGGGATCTGAGCAATGTTTATAAATATCTGAAGGATGGGTGTCAGGAGGATGGGGCCAGACTCTTCTCAGTGCTGCCCAGAGATAGGACAAGGGTAACGAGCACAAACTGGAACACAGGAAATTCCACCTCAACATCAGGAAAAGCTTTTTTACCTGTGAGGGTGAGGGAGCCCTGGCCCAGGCTGAGCAGAGAGGTTTTGGAGTGTCCTTCTCTGAAGACTTTCAAAACCCACCTGGACACAATCCCAAGCAACCTGCTCTGGGTGACCTCGCTCTGGCAGGAAGGCTGGACTAGATGATGTCCAGAGGTTCCTTCCAACACCTACCTTTCTGTGATTCTATGAATTGACAACCAGTAGAAGAAAACCAGATCAAACCTCATAGTCAAAGGATACTTGCTACCACAGGATTTGAACAATGTTGTGTTATGCAAAGTATTTGAGCCTTGAACATGCTCAGCATTCCTCAAGCTGTGTGGTGTCTCAGAAGGACTGAATTCATATTGACCTCTGAAGTGAGCTCACCTAGTGAAAATCTGGAGTCCTAGTCTCCCAATCTGTTCATCAGTACTGTTAGTGTGACCAGGAGAAATATGAAGACCAAATACTATTTCATGTCAAGCTTGACTACGGTCAGTTTTTTAGAAGCCTTTTTGATGATCTTCATGAGCATGGGGGTTTCTTCCAGATATGAATATGAAGCTGGACACTTCTTTCCTAAGAGCTTCCCAACAGCTCTTTCCAAGAGCTATGTAACAGATGTTTTAGGAATAACTGCACATCCAATTACATATAGGGTTAGCCAGATAGTTTGTTCAATGAGGGAAAACGTTCCCAAAGTCCTCCTGCCAGTGCATTAAATATTTAGTGTCTCTGCTTTGTTCCTCTCTATCAACAATTTAATCTCCCATTCCCCATTCATACAACAACTTAGCTGCATTAAGAGAATTTGACTGACATCTATGCAAACACAACTGTATCAAATAGATTTCTTGGCCACTTCAGCACATGCACTCAAAAAGCTGCTGGAATATAAAGCCTGAAAATACTTGTAAGCAAATGTTTTTATCTACGGAAGAAAAAAACCTAGCATTAATATTTCATATTACGAAGTAAGTATAGCAAATACAAACATTTCCTACTTAACCATTACTTCTGAGTGGAGAGATTATGACATGTTTATAAAACATCTTTGATAGAGAAAGCTTCAAGGTATTTTGCAAGCAAAATTATACAAAATAACCACATGTCCTAATGCTGTTTGGCGTTCAACATGTATAAGGAGTGCCAGCCCCTAGCTAAGGAAATGAAGACATTGTGCTCGATTGCATATTCAGGGTAGATGTATGTGCACTACTTGCTGGGAACTACATCTGTGGGACCTGATTATTACCACTGAATTTGATGGAATTAACATAATTTTGCCTGTTCATTGTTGCCTTTTTTTTTTTTCTTTATAATGTTGAAAATTAAATTAAGCTCTGTGGCATTTTCTTTTCGTTTCTCTTTCTTTTCATTTCAAAGAAATATCTTGTCTTTTTTAAGCATTTGGTGATAATATTTGAGTATTGCTGGCAAGGCAACAATGTTTGTATTCTATTTCCATTGCCTCTTTCTTCATCCCCATGGCAAAACAGTAATTTTGATCACTGAAATCATAACAGTGGTATTTTTCCCTTCCAAATAACTCCAGCTTAAAAGTGCTTTCACATAAGACTGAGGTCGAAGAGAGAGTATTTAGTAGAATATTTTAATG
The DNA here is from genome assembly GCA_025345505.1 of Todiramphus chloris collaris. Lineage (NCBI taxonomy): Eukaryota > Metazoa > Chordata > Aves > Coraciiformes > Alcedinidae > Todiramphus > Todiramphus chloris. The sequence continues at coordinate 3,499,821 of JANVCC010000125.1, read as the reverse complement.
AAAAAGTTTGCATGGGGAATATTCTACTCAACTTCAAAGTGCCACAGTGTAGATATTATTTTGGAAACACTTGAAAGTTCTCAGAAACCACGCTGCTTTCTGCTTTTCAAGTTCAACTTTCTTAACTAATTTACTGTGTTACTTTGAAAATATGAAGCTTCCTGGGATCAGGGAGAGGGTTAGATGAACCCCTGGCATGGATGAAGTTTTGAAAGATGCATCACTTCCTCCAGTGGTTCCAGTATCAGCACAACCTCAAAGTGCTGGTGAAAAATGCCCCATACTTCACTTTGCAAGTTGGCTTATGGGGCAATCTTCCATGTCCCTACTCAGAGCACCAACTTCTGATTATCAGCTCACCAGATTTCCCCAGAAATATGAGCTGCTGCTACTTTAAGAAATAATTCATACCAGCAGCAGTGGACCTGCACTGAAGTTGTTTTTAAAGCTTCTGTGTTCACACAGGTTTTTTTTTTTTTTACTTAATACAAGATCTAACCCAGTGGTGTGGTCTGCATGATCATTTACAGCTTCATGGCTTTGAGCAAAGCCCAAACTTCTAGTTTATTCCAAACAGAGGTCAGCTTTGTACCAGACAACCTCTCTGATAGAAACCAAAGTATGATACATGGGAATACTTCCAAGATCCTTCTCAAAACTTCTCTCCTGATTCAAACTACAACACTGACATAAGAACACAGATTACTGTGATGACATCAAACCTCACCTATACACTGTACAGAAATATTCTTCTAAATACCAAGTGGTGCAAGAGGTCTATGGCATCTCCAAGATGCTTTATAGCCTAAATCAAAGCTGGCTACCTATCTGTATCTGTCACCTAGGCATCACGACATGATCTGCAAGTCTGAAAGGACACCCACAGTTAGGCAGGCTGAATGTTATGTTCAAAATTTTGTTTGCGGGCAAAAAAGGAAGGACACCTTACATGTAAGTTAAGTAAAACTAAGAATTTGTTGTTAGTATAATTTAAATCTTAACAGTCTAATTCAAGAATCATCATTAGTCTAGATCTAATTACTGCAGAAAACAAAGATGGGTAATGTACTTGTATGTCAAGAAGGTCACAATTATACAATCATAGAACCCTTAAATATCTTGAGTTGGAAGAGATCTATAAGGATTGAGTCAGATTCCTTGCATCTCACAGGAGTAATGAAAACTAAATCATATGACTAAGAGCCTCACCCAGATGTTCCTTGAATTCTGACAGGCTTAGTGCCATGACTACTTCCCTGGGGAGCCTGTTCCAGTGACCAACCATCCTCTCAGTGAAGAACCTTCTCCTGATGTGCAATCTGAACTTCCCCTGATACTGCTTTGTAACAATTCCACGTGTTCTATTGCTGGTCACCCGAGCGAGGAGATCAGCACCTTTCCCTGCACTGCCCTCTTTCTAGAAGTCGTGGACTGCAAGAAGGTTATCCCTCAGCCACCTCTTCTCCAATACAGTTAAAAATGATAATCCAAACACTTCTGAGACTCAAACACTTTTACTGGCACTACGCTAACTCTTCCACTGCTCCTCCAGAGCAGTGTCAATAACTCTGAAGTCAATACCTCTCAACCTGTGAACAGCAGACATCTCTGTTTCAAGAGTTAATCTCCTAAGAGAAGAGGCAGACATTTCTGAAGAAACCAGTAAGACAGAGCAATTACATTTCCCAGGAACTAAAGGACATCACAGCTCCTCCCTCACCATATGCTGCGGTGAGGTGGACAGGTTTACAAAAGCACAGTAACAGCAGAAAAATGGGATCAGTCACCCAATAGGTTGTACCATGTCTTTTCTTGATTCTAGGATTTTATGTCTGTTCTTCTTAGTTGAACCAGGGGAGGTTCAGGTTGAGTATCAGGAAGCATTTCTTCACACAAAGGGTTGTCAGGCATTGGAATGGGCTGCCCAGGGAGGTGGTGGAGTCACCAGCCCTGGAAGTGTTTAAGAGACGGGCAGATATTGTGCTTAGGGACATGGTTTAGTAGTTTTTGATAGTGCTGAGAATAAGGTTGGACTTGATGATCTTGAAGGACTCTTCCAGCCAAAACTATTATTTGATTCTATGATTCTTCAGCATTACCTTTGTGAAACAAACTCAGAGTAGCGCATACAGGTAAAGCAAGAATAAGATCATAACAAAGTGAAGTACTGCAATGGATGGTTGTTTTCTTGAGGAGACCTTCAGAAAGAGACCAACCATCACATGACAAATGTGAATGGTAGCATGTAGTGCATGGCTGGATGACTAAATGTCTATTTGAGTTAGGTCTGAATTATTCAAAGAAGCAGGATTGTCCGGGTGTATGTTCATGCATGAGAGAAGCATGATAAGCAATCATATTTCATGCTTAATAAAGTGTCTCACTATCACCTTCTATTCAAAACTGTATTCACACTGGCCAGCATCCATCTTACCAGATTATGAGGAGACATTTATTGAATAGTGCACAAAATTCTGTTGTTTCCTTTTGATTTTCTATTTCACTTTCTGAAGAAGAGATAGAAAACAGTACAATTTTGTTGATCAGTGGGTATACAGGAACTTTCATCAGGACAGATGCAGCATCAAGGAATTCAAAAGGCTAAGATGGGAAAGCAAACAGTACACATGGGAGTTTATAGGACTCCAGGGCACAACAAAAATAAGATTAATTCAACAGTCAGACAGTGTTAGTAGATCTTACTCCCATCATGAGCATGAGATTACATGACATTTTCATTTTATGTCTTACAGTTTAATTTTGGTCTAATAGAGGAAAGGAAATTTTAATGAAATTTTGAATAGATTGCAAAAAAAGGAAGCACTTTAGCAGTTTCTTGCTTAGAGGTAAGGATCTCTGCCTACAGAAAAAACATAACAAGTAAAGTAAAAAAAAAAGAAATTACTCAGAAAACAACAGAGGTCATAATTTTGAGAAAAGATGAAATGAATAGTCCTTTCCTTGGAATGTATTTTGACATAGGCTTGAAAGAAACAATACCCACGTTTGCAGATTTGGCAACTATTTGTGTCCTATGTAAGCAACAGCATAACTGTTTAGCAAGATCATGTCTAATGGATTAACCACTGGGAAGGACTCAATCAAAAGGGGAATATGCCACAGACAGACAGAGATTATATTGGATACATTAGGAAAAAAATAAAAAATCATGCATTGGAAATAAGAATCTGGAACAACAGAATGAATTTGTAACAGAGAAAATGTCATCTAAATTTTGGGAATTGTTCCCAGTTGGTAAGACCTGACAGACTATAAAGCACCTTCACCAGCAAAGCAGTGGTAGTGTTACTGCTTGGGAAAGTGAAATAGAAGAGGACCCACTCCAGGGAGCAACAGGGAGGTGATAGGAAAGCAGCAGACTGACCCGGAGGGTCTTTTCTATCTAGTACAACCATAGCTCCATGTAATAGACTTGCCAGATTCTCAAAAGCAAAGCATGACCTGAATCAATCTCAAAATGCACTAATACCAGGGATGGAAAAATGCTGAAACCGCATTTCAAGGTGATAGGAGTAGGAATGACAGAACGGGATGAATGCTGGGAGAGAGCTGCATGAACTGCACTACAGCCCATAAAATGAGTGGTTGGTCTGTGCGGTGTTACAGGCACCTTGTCCTGTGCTGCTGTGGGTAAGGAGAGCAATACTAGCAATATCAGCATGATAGTATGCTTAACTCAGTATACCTTCCTCCACGATAGTAATAATAATAACTGTAAAGCTTAAGAGGATGTTTCACTCAATTATAACACAAAAAAAAAAAAAAAAAAAAGAAGTATAATGACTCAGGAACATCAGCAGATCAGCCATAGTCTTGTACCTGGTGACTGCTGACTCCTGTAACCATATTCCCCATGTGAGAACTATAGATACCCTGACAGAAGGGCAAGCAATTAACAACTAAAGAATGGCTGGATCAGCTTGGACATGGATCCATCCAGCACTGAATACCATCTCCAATCATGCCTAGAGTGAATAGTGAGGAGAAAACAAAAGAGTAGGAGGAGCATCCCAAGAATACTTTCCTACCCTCCAGTAAGTTGCAGATTCTGGACTTCCTAAAACAGTTGTTGCATCTTCTGGTGTAACAGAGTCATTTTTCTTTCATTAAGCTATCCACTGCTTTCTGAATCTACAAAAGGCCTTAACATTTACAGCATCCTGTAGTTAGAAATTGCACAGCTTATGTTTACACTGTATGAAAAAGAATTAAATGAAAAGGTATTTTGCTTGCTATCTCCACATCTGATTCCATCTTGATTCCAACGTGTTCTACAGAGAACATAACACTGTGCAATTACCTTCTACATGCTGCTAGTGTCTATAAAGCCTTCTTTCATTTCCTCCTTCAGTCATGTCTTCCTGGTTGAAAAGCACCAGTCTATTTAGTTGTTCCTCCTACAAGAGCTTTTGCAGACCTTCACTCATTCCTGCTCACCCTACTCCATGCCTTTGGAAGGCAGGGCTTTCACTGAACAGAAGGGAAACCAGGATGGACACCGGGATGTAAAGGCCATTGGTGTTTGAGTGGGCTCACGGAAGTTACTGTAGTCCTCATTCTCCAAGTTCATACACACTGAATCACTCATTAAATCAACACTGACATAAAATCAGAATAAATGGGAAGTACAGAAAGACTCAGTGAGGGAGAAATACAGATATTTGACTTCCTTCTTGCCACACTCACAAGTGCTGCAGAGCATGTTGGTTCTTCCTGCACCACTTTGATGTATCTGTTTACGTTCCCCAGAGAACCTTGTAAGGGAAAAAAATCCAAGAACTTCATTACCAAGAGAACTTGGAGACCTCCCTTTGCTCTTTCCTCACGACTCCTATAGCCCCTTTCTACTCGTGCAGTGTACCACCTTCTGCACTTGGGTTATGCCAGTTTCTCTCTCGGGGTCCATGAAGACAGAATTCTTACAGGAGTTTTTCTTTTTATCCATCAGCAAAAGTTTTTCACAATTTCTCATGCTTTTCTGAGAAAAGCTGGTCCACCACCTTAGCAGTCTTTGGACACATGGGCTACACAGGGGGATGCAATCTTCAGCTTGCTGCAGGAATTCAGAGCAGACACACTTGATCACGCTCAGTGTACAAAGAAATGCACTGTTCAGGGGTTCTGAAAAACTACCATTTATATTCATTCAAACATGGAGGTGAAGCAAAGAGGAGAAAAAAAACCAGCTGCATTTCAAGTTCATCTGCAAAACTTGTGTTGCCTTTGCTGTCAAAGGCAGAGAAGTGCAGCTTCTGTCCATTCCATAATTCCTGCTGTTACCTGAATAGACACCAAAGTCTAAGAATAAAATGCTGGTCCTTTTAAATGCTCCTGTCTTCTTCGGTATAAATTGAACTTGTCTCCCTAAATATTTTACAAGACATAACTTTTTCTTTAATTTCTCTTCATCTTTCTCTCTACTTCATTATTTTTCTACTGGGAACAAATGCCAGATTTGTTAGAAGTTATTACTTTCCCTATGGGTCACCTCTACGCTTTTTTATCATGTACTTTTTCCTTATTCTGACAGAATATGAGACATTATCAGATATGCCCTCTGCTTATTGAGTTCTGCCTGATACTATAATTGTAATATACATGAGCTAGTACTTCATGCTTACATTGTGCCTTACATTCAAAGATCTAACAGTAATTCAGAAAGAGGTATAAAGTATTAATGCCCTGTATTAAAGAAGGGGAAATATAAAATGAAGAGAAGAAAGGAAAAGGAAGTATCTTTTCAACCTTACTTTGTTTCTTCGGGAAGAAAATAATATTTTGGTTCAGAGTAAAAGAAACCAAAACATACAATTTCATTTTTGTTGAAAAAAAAAAAAAAGCAATTTTAAATTTGAAGGACTTGGATGAAAATTTTGATTTAGAGACACCACCTGTTTGGGAGCCTGCACCCATCTCTATTTATATATTTATTTTAATTCACAAGGCAACGTTGAGGTTTTGAAAACTGAGTGTGTCAGACAATGCACTAACTTGAGGAAAAAGCTGAGCAAAGAATGCTGGAATCCATACTAATACATACATTGTTTGCTGCAGCCCTGAGAGATAATTCTAAGTACAGATCAAAACCAGGAAACTCACTCTTGGATTTTGCTACTTGCAGTCCATTACTTGGTGGCTCCTTTGAAAAAAAAAAAAAAGACAAACTTTATTTGGGATGAAAAATAAAGGAAAAAAAAAAAAATCAAAGATTAATATGAACTCTTACAATGCCTCTGTGAGTCCTTAGGTAAACAGAAGATCACATTTACAAAGTATAATAGTTGCTTCTTTACAGACTGCATATATTATCAAGGGCAAAAACACTGAGAATGGTCCATCCATCTGTTTGTCATCGTGTAGGATGTAGCCTTGATTTGGACTCAAAACCTACAGCATGGCTGGCAGTGCAAATCTCCTTCACTGCAAAAGCACGTTGATTTCTAAAGCCATCAACTGATAAGCTGCAGCTTTTTCTACAGACTCTTACCCCAGAGATGAAAATGTTTCGTAGCACACGAAGTATTATCGAGGTGCTTTTGACAGCATTTCACACCTCATTTGCTGCCAAAGTTATTAGATTTTAGTCAATGGTCAAAGAGTAAGTTGACTCTAAAGGGCTCCTTTAAGGCACTGAGGCATGAGATTAGAACACTTTAGAAATTATCTTGATCTTTACTTCATCTTGTGCTCAGAGGCACCCAGCACTTCTAACTACCTCCTTGCTTATTTAAAAGGAAACACCTAAGGTTAATATAAGCCTTGAAATGGTGCCATTTGTAAGTGGCTTCTGGCACTTGAATTATTTGGAAGGGTACCTTTGATAAAGCAACTGTGTGAATGTAGATTGCCTGTAACTACTTTCAATGACAAAAAAAACTTGGCCAATCTGGAATGTTGATGAGCAATGCCAAGTGCCTCTCCCATGTGTGAAATCACCAAAAATCAAACAACTTGTGATAAGGGTAGAAAATGAGTTGAGGGAGATACATCCTGAAGACTATTCCGTTAACACCATGATCTGATGTACACGTAACATACCCTCTCACCTTTTTATACCTACGTAAAAGTAGTACTGTGCTCTTATACTCCACTTCACAGGAAGAACACCACGTTTTTGAATGGTTCTGCTCTTTGTCAGCAATGTTTCACAGTAATGAGCACTATGCACCATCATCCCTTCATCATCAAACTATTTCATTGCTTTCAAGTCTCACTGATGGCTTATTCACTGCAAAGTGGCCACTGGGCTTTGCTATCCAAGGCAGTGCTGGAATAGAGGACTCAGTATCCCTCAAAGTACAAAGGTACTTCTTCCTTTCAATAGTAAACATGCAAAAATCTCCCAGGTCACTTCACCTCAGAAGCTCAAGTGGGAGGTGTCCCTGCCCATGGCAGGGTGGTTGGAATGAGATGATCTTTAAGGTCCCTTCCAACGCAAACCATTCTATGATTCTATGATTTATCTTTAGGCATCCACAATGCATCTGCTGTGCATTTAGGTGCCATGGATGGAGGTGAAGGTCTCACAGCTCTATGCTACCTGGTCCCTTTCTGAAACGCTCACTGTTTTCTTCACAGTGAGGACATGCAGCAGCAGCCAGGCTCCCATAAATTGAGGAAGATGTGTTAGTTTAAACTATATACACAAGGGGACAATTAGGCCTCCAGTCTTCTTGCTTGTCTCCCTGCAGGTATTTTATATTTCCTGGAGGAATCCCTACAACTCAGGGCACTTGGAGTCAGCAGTGAGAAACTCCCCACACAAATCACTTAGCCTCTGCGAAGCTGTCGCAACACCTAACCTGGAATCATGAATCTGTGGAAAAAAAGAGCTCTGAAGTGGCTAAAACCAGGCAGGGTATCCCATTTCTCTTCCTCTTTGTAACGCTGATTTTCACTAGGGGATGATGGGTTCCATCTATCAGAGAAGGAGAAAAGCATCTTCAGTCATAGGCTTGCCAAGCTGGTGAAGAGGGCAACTGAAGTTGCTATGGGGGAGGGGGTGGGCAACCTCAATCCATCCCACTCCTACCACTTTGATGCCAGTGACAGCAATAGATGCCCAGAGCCTGGAGAGGGAACCCAGGACAGCAGGAGAGTACCCAAAGAGTGGCACAGATTAATTCCAGCCACTCCAACCAGTAGGTCAGCATCACTGGGGGCCCAACTTAAATGTCTTAAATATGTCTGAAGCATACCTAATGGGGAATAAACAAGAGGAGCTGAAGACATGCACAAGCCTTCGGGGCTATGATCTTACTACATCATGGAGACGTGGTGGGATGGCTTCTATGACTGAAGTGCTGGAATGGAAGGATACAGGATTTTTAAGAAGGGCAGGCAGGGGAGACAAGGATGGGATGTTGTCCTATGTTGATGACCAGCTGGAGTGCATGGAGCTCTGCCTGGGGATGGATGAGGAGCTGAATGAGAGTTTAAGGGTAAGAATTAAGGGGAGGACAGGGATAGATGAGATTATAGTGGGGACCTGCTGCAAGCCACCCAACTAGGAAGACTGAGCAAATGAGACCCTCTGTAGACAGATCCCAAGGAGCAATCTCAAGTTCACAAGCCCTGGTAGTCATGAGACACTTCAATGACACCGGTATCTGCTGGAGAGAACACCGCAGGGCCTAAGTAATTCAGGACTTTCCTGGAATGTGTTTATGATAAGTTCCTTCTCCAAGTGATAGAGGAGCCAACAAGGAGAGATGTGATGCTGGATCTTGTTCTCACCAACAAGGAGGGTCTGGTGGGAAATCTGAAGCTCAAGGGCATCCTTGGCTGCAGTGACCATGAAATGACCATTAGTTCAAGATCCTTAGGGCAGTAGGAAGGGCACACAGCAAGTTCACTACCCTGGCATTCAGGATAGCAGACTTTGGCCTCTTCAGGTTTCTGCTTGGTAGAATACCAATGGATAGAGCCCTGAAGAGAAGAATGGCCCAAGAACACTGGCTAATATTCAAGCTTCACCTCCTCCAAGCTCAGAAGCAATGAATCCCTGGCAGGGAGTCTGAAACTAGATGATATTTAAGGTCCCTTCCAACTCAACCATTATGTGCAGTATTGTGTCCAGTTCTGGGCTCCCCAATTCAAGAGGGATGGGAAAATATTAGAGACAGTCCAATGGGGGGCTACAAGGATAATGAAGGGAAAGGCTGATTAGTCCAGAGAAGAGAGGCCTGAGAGGGGACATTATTAATGTTTACAAATATCTGAAGGGTGGGTGTCAAGTAGAAGGGGCCAGTATCTTTCCAGTGGTGCCCAGTGATAGGATAAGAGGCAATGGTCACTAACATGAACACAGGAAGTGCCACCTCAACATGAGGAGAAACTTCTTTCCTGTGAGGGTGACAGAGCCTGGACCAGGCTGCCCAGAGAGGTTGTGGAGTCTTCTTCTCTGATGACTTTCAGACCCCCCCTGGATTTGTTCCTGTTTGTTCTGATCTGGGTGATCCAGCTTTGACATGGGTGTTGTACTCGATGATCTCCAGAGGTTCCTTCCAACTCCTACCATTCTATGATTTGGCATTTGAGAACACTCTTGTTCACATGCAATCCCAAGCCACTACCTAGCTTCACTGATGGCAAGATATCTTTGATGTATTCCTGTAAAGCTTCCCATTTGAATTATTAGTTCTTTTTCCTGGCACCAAAACACATGGGAAAATCATGGCTGTCATTATAAATAAAATAAATAAATAAAGCAAACAAAACAAAAAAACACAAACCCCAAACAAAACCAAAACAAAAACACACACACAAAAAAAAAAAAATTAAAAAAAAACACATGAAAAAAACAAAAACCCAGAAACAAACCCACCAAACCATCCTTTTTCACTCTGTAGCAAAGTTGCAGGAAACTCATTAAATCAATTACTGGTAATTAGAGTACTACTTCTAACTGTGCCTAAATCATATTTGATTGGGGCTATTGTGTTAGCTCTTGCCATGAACTGTATTTCATTGCATCAGAATTATTCTAAGTGATCCTCTAATCCTCTCGCTTTCATTCGATTCCAAGATGAATGTCTTAGCTTTACACTACTCTATTATCAAAACCTCCTCTCTAGACTAATACGTGAGCAAGACTCATTTTTCACTGAATGTTAGGTCTGACAAAGAATTATTATTCTAATGTGTTGGGGAGATTAGCTCATTTTCACGCAAATTCTGCCTTCCCATTCATCACTCTCCTGCTGTTGGGACTTCCAAAATGATTTGTAGAGGCAGAAAACTTAAGTATGGTGAAGGAGAGCTGAAAATACACAAGTGACATTGGAAATGCCATTCTGTTCCATTCCAGTCCACTGAATGTGACTGGTGAGTTGAGCGTGTCCCTTCCTTTGAATTGCTATAAACTGTGACCTTAGGGAAGTCTCTCTTCTTAGTCCTTCTCATCTTTACTGGTAGTATCTCCCTAATACATATAAAATAGATCCGCTCTTCTCCATCAAGTCAATCAACTCCATCTATTTATTGCCTTATGATCTTAGCATCAACCCATATTGCTGATAGCTCACAGTCTTCCTAATTAGATTTCACTTTCGTTAGAGCTATCACAGAGCTCAAAATATGGCACCGTTTATCCCATGAATTATCTGGACAACAATGCCACGTAGGTGTCAAGAATATGAAGAAAACTAATAAATTTATGATGACTTGGAATGGTTAACAGAGTCCCTGTGTTGTATTTAATTGCCCTGGTCAATGATACTACACATCAATTGATACAGTGAAAATCTAGCAGATGGGGCCCTTGAATGACAAGGAGGCTCAGGACTACAAACTCTGACATGGAGTCAAATATAAAAGAAGTCACTCAGGATGAGGGAGGAGCAAAGGTTTGTCACAGCATGATCTAAATTCACAAAGTAGACAACAGGAAGAGGACGCGAGTCAGACTGAGAGAAAAATGAGGTAGGCTGAACTGCAAAGGGTTTGAGAGGTTAAGATGAAACCAGCGAAGGAGCCCACGAAACATCTTAAGATTCAGTGAAATCTGGTCAATGAACAAGGTGGAAGTATTCCTCAGTTGTTCAAAAAGAGGCTATATAAAGAAGGAAGACTGGCAAAATACTAGCAAATGTTTCTTACGATGCGTGGACCTTGAAATTTTGTCGTGCAGAAAGGGAGCACAGTTTATACAGAGATCAAGAAATTTCTTGATGCTTTATCCATTGACAATCTAAAAGAAATGTTATTAATATAAATTAAAATATTTTATTTGTTCACAGTATAGGTGTCTATCTCCGAGCTGTCAAGCTCTCCAGTACTGATTTTGGTGGTACAATCTTTGTTATTTAGGCTTCATGTCAATGGTCCAAGTGTATATATCTTTATGAGTTGACACAAATCATGTCCTAAACTCCATTTACTCTACTGGTTTTACTCTTGTTGACTATAAAGGGAGTCAAAGATAACCTGTTCAAGTCTCTGCTGTCAGTGTCTTCATTAAACAACACGAATTTCAGCCTTGAAGAAAGAGATGAATCCCAGTCCTGCTTGTACTAGAGTTCTTTCATCCTCATCTTGACAGTTTGTGATATTCGTTACCTCTCGCGGTAGCTGAACCACCTTTTCCTGCATCAGAGTTTCTCACATTCTCATGCTTTAGAATAGGCTGTGAAGCTCACCCTTCTGCTGCTCTATTGCTTCTTACTTGCTTCCAAACTTGCCATCTGCCCTACCTCTTGCTCCAGTGGTTTAGGTGCAATGTTGTCACCTTTCATTAAGGTGTTTGTCTACGAGAGGACAAGGTGGTCATGAATTAATTGTGAGGAAGAGACTCCTTTAGAGCAACTCTCTACTTTGAGATGTGTTAGCCTAGCTCACCTCCAGAGGTCTTTTCCAACCTGAGTAAAGGAACGATTCTGTATCTCTAAGCTAAGGACCAAAAGAACAAAGCCCCATCGATCAGCATTTCTTGGGAAATTACAGAATTTGGTAATCTAAGAGTTACAGAGGAATTCTTCATGTGCAGAGAGGTACCTTTTCTTTCAGCAAGCACTATTCTGAGATTTATATATTAGCCCCTGCATTCACTCTTAGACTGTCATCAGTTTTCTATCAGCAGCTCTCCATTTACCTTTGTACCTCATTGCCATCACCTATCATCAGTGTTCCCAAATATTTTCTATAAAGTGGACTCACATCCAGGCAGTGTATACGGTAAAGGGACCAAGACCTGACTGGGAACAGAGAAAGCGTGGATGTATCCTCAATCTTGCGAAGCTCATTGACCAAAAAATTGGGTTCCCCCCATGAAACACACACAAAGAAAAATATGCTAATTATGAGTTGTTATTAATAATAGGGTACTCCAGATACACGCTGAGGCATTAAAGGATGTGAGTTGATATGATCAATGCATGTCTGAAGGAAGAAGAATGTCTGAGGCTTCGTCTCCTATTTACCTATGGACCCTATACAAATGGGTTAAATGTTAAATGTTGTAAATGACATGTTCCACACAGAATATATTTATTTTATTCTAGTTATGACTAAGCCAAGAAAGTCTCAACATGGTAGTTCATCATGGCCTCAGGAAAGCTGCAACCCCACTTCTACTGGATATAGAATGGAAAATGGCATCAATTCCAGTAGACATCATTGGGACAAAAAATTTCCATGAACTGGGCTTTGAACCAATATGAATCTAGGTTACTTCTAATGGCTAGATCCTGCTTAGAACACTGCTTTACAGGGATGAAAACAGGAGCAAGTTCCATTTTACCATGAGCTGAACAGAAACTTCAATATCTTCTGACTCTCAGTAAACAAAATCGTAGTCGGGCACCAAGGGTTCCCACAGAGTGTTCCTTGTCTGGAACACATTCCCATGCATTCTGCCCCATTCTTCTCTCTCCCTGCTGACACGGGGCCAAAGAAAACCAATCCTCACAATGACAATATACAACCTGGCATCTGGAAAAGTCCCTATGGGTTCAGATAGCATCCCCCATCAGCTGAGAGAAAATGGAGCAGTTTACAGCTTGAGTGTTTGTGGCAGGGATATTTTCCTTCCCCTTGCCTAGATTCAGCTGATTAGATCAGAGCACAAACAGAAGAAAGAGAGCGCATACAGCTTGACCTTGTCATCCTAAGTGGTTGTGGCATTTCCAAGAATGCTCACCCCGCTCCCGTTCTGCATTTCTAGCTTTCGCTTTGTCTTACAAAAGGTTTCTGCAACAATGAACAAACAAAAAGAAGAAATCCTATGAGAGAACCCCTCCAATAAACACACAGCTCCTCAACAACTCTATTTTCACCCCTAGCTTCTCTTAACACAATAGAGAAGTATTTCACTGCCTAGTAGAAATACTCCTACTTGATGAAAAAAAAAAGGCCATGATCATGTCAAGGCTACACCTCAAGGGTGGGTGTCAAGCAGAAGGTGACAGTCTCTTCACTTCTGCCCTGTGATAGGGCACAAGAGGTAACGGTAGCAAGGTGAAACACAGGAAGTTCCACCTCAACGTGAGGAAAAACTTCTTTCCTGTGAGAGTGACAGAGCCTGGCCCAGGCTGCCCAGAGAGGCTGTGGAGTCTCCTTCTCTGGAGACTTTCAAGACCCGCCTGGCTCTGTTTCTGTGTGGGCTGCCCTGGGTGACCCTGCTCTGGCAGGGGGGTTGTACTCGATGATCTCCGGAGGTCCCTCCAACCCCTACCATTCTACGATACAGCTTATGACCCTGCACCCAAACCCACAGCAAGATACAGAGCAGAGCTGGTATCACCGATCACAAGGTGGCACGATGGGCTCTGAGGGCAGTGTCTGTGTCTAGATAGCTTTAACGAAATCAAATGCTGGCTATTTAATTGCACAAAGATGGGAAGGCTTGATTATGTGCAGCAAACAAAACAGAGCAACAAGCTCTGGTCACTCTTGAAGTTATCTAGTTTCCAGGGAATTAAGTCTCTCCTCAGTGTCTTGCATTAGCCACCTTTCAAATGAGTATCTTAAATAACAAACTTGTGGGAGTCATTAAATGTTATGTCCTCTGCGACTCTCAGAGGACAGAGACTGGACTCTCTCACAGAGCAATACACTGCCACAGAAATAAATCCCATGTTTTACTGGAAACAGTAGTTTAATTTCTATTGTTGCTTAGGCAGCTAGAAAATTATATTCCGTGTCTCTGTTCCTCCAAGTTAAGAAATCCGAGTGCCTCAGCATTGGTTTCCGGTGCCATTTGAAATGTCTCAGTGTAATCCTGTCTGACATCTCTTTCCTAACTCAATGCAGCACAGGTTTCCTGCAGTTTCCATATAATACCTACTAGATGCTGAGGGCTTTTAAAATTGCCTCTAGACATTTCTGTGTGGGTATCTGAATTCCACCCCAGATACGGATGAAGTTTTTTAGAATCCAAGCTAACTCTAAGACATTCTCTTCAGGTTAATGCAGAACAAAATATACATTGAAATTTGGTGGGATGTAAAAGTATGACATGGATGGACTGGAGAGATCATCTCTGCAGCCATTCAGAAAATGCAAGGTTTAGTTAAATTAGAACATGAAGAGTGTGTGAAAAAAGGCAGCGAGTCACAACTCCATTCACAGGTTTTGATTTATCCTCCATGCCCTCATCTATGTGCAAGAAGAAAATAAAGAGTTCTCAGTCCAAACTGCAGAGAGAAAGAGAGAGCAAATACACTCAGCACCTTAGTCCAGAGATAACTTCTTGCTCAAATAGTTTGGATAGAGTGGCAACAAGCTGAACAGAGTACACTACTCATAGACTTATTTTTGTTCTTCCTAAACACAGGGTTCACTGATGTTAAGCTGCAGCCAACAGCATGGACCAGAGCCATTTGGTGCAGAAGAAGCAACATGTGCGATCCCATGTTTGGTTGGATTCATTTCTGCAAATTCCCTGACAGTATCCATTTGACCATCCTGGTTACTGGATTCAGGTGTCTCGTGGTGCCAGTAACCAGCGCACAGGATTGTTCTTTATTCCAAATGCGTGTCATTTTGTCCTTCTATTTTAATAATTAAAAAATAGAGTGTGTCCTAAACTGGTCAACTCATTTTTACCCATCTTGTTGCCACCTATTTCTAAGAAAAACAATGCTCACTGAACCAGAAGGACTTAGCATTTGGCTCTCACCATGTCAACATCATGGCAAAGCCTCACTGCCTCACCTACACTACAGGGCAAGCTGGTCCTCTGCATTTGATGGACTTTCAGGTCATTAAGACAGTCTGTAAAGATGCATCAGTTTACATCTGCTGAGGCTACAGATCAGTATCTTGGGTGAGAAGACTTCCTTCAGTATGGTCATCCTCAGGGCAGAAACATGGAAACAAAATGAAAGGGAATAGAAAGTGGAATAGCATTGCCTCTTCGGAGGAGTTTGCACAGTACTCAGTAGTCAACGTGCTGTAGACTCAGTGTTCTAGTCTAGTGGTAAGACCATCCCCCTGCAAACTAGTCTTCACTCTCTAAGTATCATCTATTTGCTCTCCTAGCCCAGTCTGGATGGTTGAAATGGTCCCCCACTGAGCACATGATACATAAAGTCATAACTCAGGTCTTAATGGAGCTCAAGGACATCAATGGAAATAATTGGACTGACTTAAGTATCTAGCTCTTGTGACTGATGTACTGAGCAAAGAGCTGGAATACCTGGCTGCACTCTTGAAATTACTTAAGACGTTTAACACCCTGTTCTCCACGGATGATAAAAAGGGAATTTTTTGGTCCTTAACAGATCTTCCTTTAGGGTTGTGACCTAAGCACACCCCTGGAAATGCTGCTGTCCTCTGTCATACCTGAGCAACAGGTTGATTACACCAAACAAATCATGAAGTCCTAGTTCAAATGGCTTATTTGATGCTTTGATTTTTTTTTCCTCTAATCAGAAGCAGCGATTTGTCTCGACGATACATTTGGAACAATGTGCTTTAGTAAAATTTGTAATAGGGTACTTGGCTCATCGGGGAGTAATCCTGCAAAAGCTTTCACATTCAACAACAAGATGTCTGAATTTCTGATGAGACAAGGGTCACTTGTGGCATTTCTGCTCCCTAATTATGTGTGTGACTTGCAAAAGCAAACCCAAAGCAATGCAAGGTCCACTTAAAATTCCTTGTTCTTGTATTTTTTACCGGTTAAGCCGGAATATGAGCTGAAAGTGGCATCAGCTCATAGCAAATGGGTTCAACACTTCAAGATAATACTTAAACAACATTTATCACATTATTTTCCCTGAGGGACTCTCAAATGATCCATGACTTTATAATGTATGTAAAGTGATTTGAACACATACACAGAGCAAACTACTATTGCTGCCTTGTTATTAAATTTGGGTTATTATTACCATAAGTGCTTGTATTAGTATTATTAGTAGTAGATGATAGGGCTTATTATGAAAGAATTGTTACAAGTTTCAGCAATTGTTAAAACTGCTCCCATAAGATACTTTGTTCAGCTCTCTATTCATCCTAGGTCATGTAATGTTCCAAGTCATCAGCAGGTTTGGAGCTTTGTTTTCTGCTAAGAAGACAAAAAAAAAAGAAAAAAGAAAAGAAAAAAAGATACTGCTTATTCACATCTTGGTGAATGAAAAAGATGCTGAGGTTTTACAGAAGAATTTAGCCAAACACAGATGTTAACCTTTCTCTTGCACACACATACCTTTGTGTTTTTGTGCTCCAGTGGAGTTGGAAAATAGCACTCA
>JANVCC010000125.1:3358297-3482709 GCA_025345505.1 Todiramphus chloris collaris | reverse complement strand
TGTCAGCTCCCATTTCTCATCAGTATTTAATTCCTAATGCTGTTCAATTTGCCACCACTATGCTCCCAATATGTTTTGGGTTTGGTTTTTTTTTTCATCATTGTGTTTTTATACCAAGCATGGAAATATAAGTTTGGTTCAGAGATTGCTTATTACTTGTTTTATAAAGAACAATCTCTCTGTTGCTGTGGTTGATTACTTCTGATGTGACTTTGGCTGGAGTGAAGCAACAGCCATTAACAGCCATTGCAGGGTACTAGGCTTATATTTGTCCAGGACCATGAGCTATGGTTGTTTTGATAACCAGTATCAAACCACCAAGAGCTACCTGGCCTTGGCAGAGCAGCCTCTGCCTTTTAAAGATGTCATGTGAGACAAAAAAACCCTCACCTTCCTCCCATACCTCACTGCATATCTTACCTGAATTTTCACACTCTTGCAAGGTAAGGTTTCTATAAACACTGCATTTTGCAGCACAGGTATTCAAGGATGCTTCATCACAGGAGAGCAGTGGTCACCTAGCAGACCACTACAAGGGTACCTCTGAAAATTCTTTGATAGCCTTGTGGCACTGAGATGACTTCCCAGGGACAAATGACACCCCAAGAGCGTTGTAATAAAGAATTAACGGGAGAGTTTTCCGTATAGAAGTGTCAAACATGTCTCTCTTGTTGTGCAGTCTTAGGGGGTTTAGCTCACCAGACATCTAAAGACTAATTTCCAAATTACACTCCAGTTCACTGGTCTCAGTGCTGCCACTGTGTTATGTAGAAAAGGTGAAAAAAAAAAACCCCAGTAAAAATGTGAAATTGGAACTGGGAAGAACCAAACTTCCCTGTTTTTTGCTGGGTGAATTTTACACACTCTTTTTTTGTTGTTTTTGTATGTTGTTTGTACATTATCTTCTATGTAATACCTCAGATAGCAATTTTTTGTTGCCAGTTAGTTTGGACATAACGTTCTGTGTTGATCTTACAACCTGGCAGTAATTAAGTGAAAGAGCAAAGAAAACTGAAAAAGAGAAATTAAGAAGAATAAAAAAAATTAAAAGGAGGAGGGGGAGGAGAAGGAAGAGGAGAAGCCAGGAAGGCAGGAAGGAAAGAACTTTCATAATGAACTTCTTCAGTAATTTACTTCTGAAATGATTTTTCCTTCCAAAAATTACTTAAAGACTTATCAACTCTGAAATAACACTAAACCCAGATGCTTCTATTGGAGTCATGCAAAAAAGGTTTTGTGCAACCAGAAATCTCATTCTGTGGGACTATTTAACAGCAAAGCCTTTTCATTTCATGAGTCTATTTCAATGTCCTGCCACCTTTCCCTATATTTTAATCTTGACTGGGGAATTAAAAACATCTGTACTCACCGAACTGTATGAAATTTTTGAGTTGCCCAGACAGAATAATAAGTCTATATGTCTGCCTTCTTCTTATGTCTTACCTCTCAATATAGATTCTGCAAATTAAAATGTCAGAGGTATCTGAAAATACTCACAGCTAGGTCCTGGGAAAGTGTTTGGTTTCACTCCATGTTGCCTAACTACAGCTGGAGTGTGTACTGCTGCCCACATGCCTGCCTTTGTTTCAGCAAATCTCAGTCATCTAGAAGAAGCATTTCGCAGTACTTCCAACCCTACGTTATACATTGTAGGAAGGCTTTAATCTTCTATAGAATTGTTTTTCTGGAGGGTAAAACAGTACTCTCTGGCCTGTTTTAATTTCCCATCCCCATCTGTATGGCTGATACATGTCTACCATGTCACTTTAGAAAGGACTCTATTTTCTGCCCCACTGCCATTTTAACGTTCTTAATCCCAGAAAAATCAATGACTGTCCAACAGACTCGACATCAGGGAGAACTTGAAACCTCTGTTTGTTTGTTATGAACCAATAGCGTGGAAATTATGAGAGCTACAAATAAGGATTGATGTGCTTGTGCAGTCTGGCACAAAAAGAAAAATGGTCTTGTATCAGTAAGGGGAGAACATGGAATGAAACAGCAGCAGAGGAGACACTTTTCAGAGAAACGGGACTGGAAACATAATGTTGGATCCCTACTACCTTGTTGCATTGCCTTGGAGCTCTGGCCATTTAAAAAAAAAAAAAAACTTATTTCTAGCTATCAGCAAATATTAAAGAGACATGAAAAATTTTCTTTTTTGGTAAAATGTTTGATTTACCAAGAAGAGATTCCTAAACTTTAGCTGGTTTTCTTTTTCTTATCTTATAGACCATAGGAGGCAGACTTTCCTGTGAGATTTCTAGGAACAGGACTCTCACCTAACAATAAACTAGGCAGGCTTTGTGTTCTTGGGTTAGTATAAGATCCCTACCTGTCCATAAAACAACTGTGTGTTGATGATGAAATGCATAGTTTCGATATCAGTTCTTCTTCAAAAATACATTTAATAATACACCTGAAGCATTTAGATATTCTACAGCCTCACAGCAAGGCTGGAGCTCCAGAAGCAACAGATATCCTTGAGATTTTTCCTTATATCTCATGTTATACCCATTCTTGAGGTATCAGTGGAAGTGTTAGTCTTTGGTATTTCACCTTTTTTTTGCCATACTGTGCCTGCCATAAATATTTGCAGAAAATTTGAAATAAAATAAAATACTGCCTACTATCCTGATTCACCTGAAGATGAAGAAAGAGTTCTTTATATGAGAAAACCAGTAATTTATCTGATTGATCCCCTTCAGATGACATCAGGGTTTAGGAAGTGTTGTCACTGTCATGCATGGAAGTGTGAACTGCCCTGGTGCTAAGGACTCTGTGGTGCTTAAGTACCCAGTTATGTAGGCTGCAGAGGTGAACAGAGGCAGAGCTGGTTATGGGGAAGCTACTTTCTGTGGTGGAGTGGAGGGGAAGAGCATTTAGTATTTATTGCTTTAATATTAAGGGGAAGCACCCATAAAGGGGGAAGAGTCAAGGCTTTGTGGGAAAACTTGGAAGTCTCTGCATCTTCTACTCTTGCAGCTAAGAAAATAAAAGACTTCTAGTACATAGAAATCTAACAGTAGAATTATACCTTCAACAGATATTTCACTGTCATAGGATTCTCCTCCACACATACTTCACCAGCAGTGCTTGGTGTCTTCAGGACTTCATGTGATCCAACCTGGGGCTGGCTGGAAAACCCCTTTATGCAGCAAAGAGATGAAATGCAGTGAGGGATTTCCAATTGGCTTGAAAATGTTCTGCATGGACAACGCCTGTCCTCCACAGCCTTGTTTGGTAAGATTATAGCAAGCAACTGGAAATAAAGCCATGCCAAGTTTTGACTTTTCAACACATTCTTATGTTTAAAACACGCACTTATACACACATACCACTGGGCATGAGGCTATGAATCTTGTTTAGTGGGTGGTTATAGTTGTATGTAAAGAGTGAAGATTAAATTAAGCATTGCAGGAAGGTAGTGCATCTTTTCTGGGCAATTACCCATACCTTGTATAATCTAATGAGCTGTTACTGGGCCCTAATGGAACATTTAAAGAGAGTTATTGTATTTTTTCACAGTTTGCTGGATTGGAGAAGTTAATTGATTTACCAGGGAAAATGCCTCTCCCTTTCCCTAGACCCCCACCTTCTTTTAAAAAACAGACAGAAATAGAAACACCTCAAGGAGAAAGACTAGAATAAGTAGTAATTGAGTACAACATCGTTAAAAAAAGATCATTTACACAGTATCTTCCCTGGTAGCAATCCACAGTGGTAATAGTAATACTCAGCTCTGCAATAGCTTTGTAAATCCATAGATCCCAATGCTCACTGCAAGGAGTAAAGTGCTGAGAATTTCCTTCTTTCAGCCTGCCATTAAAAAATATAAAGAAGTCCACTGTAGTATTCAACTACAACGATCCCAAAGGGTTTTTTTATTACACTACTACTGGAGGACTTACTTAAACCCCAGATTGCTTTCAAGCAGTACCTAAAGCGAGATGCTATGGAAGAACATTTTCCAGATCTTTTGTGCATCACATGCACAAAACATTGAGATTCAGAGTGTTTTGCAAGCAGGATTTGGCCTCAGCTAAATAAAGGTCACCACTGGCTTTCAGTAACCCCTCGGACCACAGATGAATCACATACTATTATCTAGGTACAAACAACTCCTCTTGTGTTTGCCGAAGGAAACAAGAAGCAGACCCTCATGTGAAAGCAGGCAAACATCATTTACCTGGATTGTGCTCAACCTCTGCTACAGTCAGAACCTCTCTGTTTCCAGGAAACTTCATCAGGATGATAATTTCAGTGTTTTCTGTGATGGCTTCCCAACGTGTTACCCAGATGGGATTCAGTGCCTCCCAGGGGTCTGCTGAGCCTGAGGCCATCCTCTCTTAGTAGAGGTAACACAAACCTGTGTGGCATCACTACGGTTCTGCTCGTGTTTTGTTGACCAAATAAAGGAATTCACATTCAAAGTTATCAGACAAGTAGGGTTTTTTTGTCTTTTCTTGCTTTTTTCCTGATGATTTCATTATATCAGTTGGACAAAGTCCACAGCAGAGAAATGTGATAGCTTTCAGACTGCTACAAAGGTGATCTCTCAGCTGCTGAAATGCAAAGAGTTGGGATCACTCCAGACTACTGTTACTGGCTCTACAGAGAAAATCCTCCCAAGGGGGCTGCCAGCACCCGAAAGCAAGTCTAGGAAACAGAAAGTGAATGCCAGTGATAGATCTATTCTTTACAAAAATGGTGTCCCGACAAGCACTACATGTGAGAGTTGGAAACCAGCAGGTGAAGTGACTCATTTCTTTCCCATTTCTTTTCACTGTGCGGGTTAAAGCAAAGAGGTGTTTCCAGTAAGACACTTCAGAGGCTGAAATGTTTACAGGCTTGGGGAGGAGTGGCTGGAAAGCTGCTCAGCAGAGAGGGACCTGGGGGTGTTGGTTGATAGACAACTGAACATGAGCCAGCAGCGTGCCCATCCAGTAATGCATTGATTATTTGGCTATGTTCATCAGTGTGGCTAGATAACCAGGTGAATAGCCACTGCATGAACACATTACCTTCAGACCATTCTGGATGCAACAAGTTTAATCTTCATGTGCAACTCAGTGAACACCCAGGTTCCTTTCTCAGACAGAAACACAGTGTCTCCATCCATTCCTCAATACACGACCAATGAAGCTTGGAATTCCATAAAGCATATTCTTCTTTAACCCATACAGTACTTATCCTCAAATTATCTCTATTCACTGCATTAACTGAGACAGTGATCCTTTGGACATGGAAAATGTCAGTGTGTGACTGAAGATTATATCACACTGCATGCAGACTGCAAGGGTAAGATAAAGTATAATGAGCAACCATAGATTAATTCAGGCATTTTCCTACTTTTGGGTACTAACTTGATA
This sequence comes from Todiramphus chloris collaris, assembly GCA_025345505.1. Taxonomy (NCBI): domain Eukaryota; kingdom Metazoa; phylum Chordata; class Aves; order Coraciiformes; family Alcedinidae; genus Todiramphus; species Todiramphus chloris. The sequence goes on along the minus strand of JANVCC010000125.1, from coordinate 3,477,337 downwards.
ACTTTTAAAATGTTATTTTACTATTGATATTTTTTGTTTGTTTGTTTCGGGACATGTTTTGGTTTTGTTGTTGTTTTGGGGTTTTTTTTTCATTTGTTTTGTTTTGTAGAATTCGTGAAGGAGATGGAGCTGCGTTTCTGGGTGTTTATGTCAGTAGTTCATAGAAACAGTGCCATCTACTGATAAGAACAAGTTATTTTTACCTTCAATTACTTAGAACCAATAAAGCCACCACTGATGGACTTTTTGACTATCCAGTTCTCAGGAACAGACTACATGCCTCAGGGAGTGGGAGTCTGTTGGGACAAGATGACTATTCCACCTTAATCTTCTCTTGGCCATGGAGATTCCTGACTCAGCTTCCCAAACGTCTGTCCTGCTTCATGTTAAACTTTCGTTCTCTCTTCCTTCTGGCTTTCTGCCCAAGCTTTTAATTTGTTTCAAAAGTCTCTGGAGACATATTTCAGCTTCCACTGGCTACTGACTTAAAAAAGGGGATTGCTTTTGCAATTACGACCAAACCAGTACTCTGTGCAGTTGTTTGTGTTGGTTTTGTCCTTGCTAGTGAGATTTTTATTTGAAAGCAATCAAGGAAAGAGGAGAGAGAAGCAAAGCATAAACTAATAGTACTAGCTCCTTCAGCTCTGAGGCCAGAAATATATAGTCTCAATGGCAATTCCTGCCTCTGCCCGACCAACATTTTTTCATCTGCCAGCAACAGTGAGGTAGGTCAGTTCATAAACACAAACTGGTAATTCAAGGTGATGCCAACCTTAACTTTATGGCTGCTGCCTACAAAGATGACAATTTTTGCTGTGATAATTCAATCAAGCCTTGCATCATCGCCCACCAGTCAGCACGTCTGCATTCCTGGTAGGAACACTCTTGCTCTTTGGGTGCTTTCTGCAGGGTACCGGAGAAGGGGCCAATTCTTCCACATTGTGGAAGAATTAAGAGGAAGAAGCTACAATGCCACTGAGTGCAGGCAGTGAATAGAGAAACGTGCCAGAACTGTCCTTGTTAGTGACCCCTGGCTTACCACACAAATGAGCATGCATTTGCATAAGCAATAAAAATGTAATTAAAAATCAGCGACATATTAAATTCACATTGAAATCCTCAGTAATGTTGCTGCCATTGGGCAAAGAGGAAAATACTCTTAACAAGATACCAGTAGTTAAAAGCCAATTAAGCATGCCTATTAGTTGTCCATTATCAGCACTGAGTTCTCTAAATAAAAAATATTAATTACTATAGGCCATGTTGTTAACTGCCAAATAATTCCATAAATATTTTTTACAATGATAGTTAAGCATGCAGCTCATGCATTTACTTTGTTAAAAGGAAAAAAAAGAGGAAAAAAAAAGTCTTCTAATTAACTTAAGCTTGAAAAGCATTATGGAAAACCAAATCCCATTGTGGTAGTGTCACTCATTTTGAGTTTGATTTCAAATAATTATATTTCCTGGACCTGACCTAGTATTTGTTTATTACTGAAATCCAGCTTCATTCCCCCCCCTCGACTCCCACCCTGCATCTTTTTTTCCTAGTTCACCCTCTATGGAATGATTCATTCTCTGCTAATTAAAACTGGAGAATTCTGCATGCAATAATTGCCTGTGGGTATCTTTGGTGATTTTCAAATGTGACCTTTCGTTTTGTATGCCTATCTCGGAACACCCTAAAAAGCTCTTCTTTTCTTAGGGCTACTGCGTGGTACCTTCCAGGAATCAAAATTCTCTCTCACGTCTCTGTCAGAATTCCCCACCTTACAAGCGAAGACGCACAAAATCATGAATGTCTTTCAGAAGTCCTGGCTCCACTGATACTTAACAGCCAATGTAAATCCCAACAAAGGCTCTCATTTCCCATGGCAGTGAAGATTCAGCAGTTCATTTAACCAGCAGCAGTGAATGCCTGACCATTGAAACTCAGACCATGCATTTTAGGTGAGTACACATAGATTTCAGAACCACTGAAGGAAATTTGGGCAAAATACTCTCCCCACTGAAAAAGAAGTCTTTAGGAATGGTAGTACAGTGCTAATGAACTAGATCTGGAAAGGCTTTAATTGTTTCTACCTGGACTCTGGGCTTTAAAAACCACAACCATTAAAGCCAGCAGCAATGAAAGTCATAACAAAGCCTCCTTTTATAATCATTTTAACCCAGACATTTGCAAAGTCTGACAGACATTATCCCTGTTCTTTAACAGGGAGAATGAACAACACAAAGTCTAAAGGATACACACTGTTATTACTTGCCTAATTTATCCTTAGCCTTGAAAATACATGGCAAGTCTGAGCAAATGACCTAGGCTCCCTTTATTACCAGTTGACAGTGCCAAGCACCCCTCAAGGGAGAGGATTCCCTTCTAAGGCAAGTTTCCAAGGTAGATAAAATGAGATGTTTGTCATCCCCTTAGCTGCATCTCAAGGATTTCCCAAGGCTTTTCCACCAGCCCTAATATCCACTCAAATAGGTGTACTATACGTATGCTATTCAGCTCTGCAAGCTTTCAACATGTTGGGCACATCCAAACTTCCCATTAGTCCTGGACTGGGGTAATTCTTGAGCTCTGACTTGCTGTTATTTAGGAGATTCTAAGGTAGATGAGACCCAAAGGTTGCCAAGGACCATTCAAATAGTTTTAACAGCATCAATGGTATACTTCACCTGCTTGGGTTTGTGCCCAAACATGGCTAAATTTACACAGCCTTTGAGTCCAGACCGGTGTTATCCCTAAGACTTTCTAAATTCTAAATCCTTTTAGACTGGAGTGATAATATAAATCTAAGAACTGGTCATAAATTTGTATGTCTTGACTACTACAAATATTAGAAGGTTTTTGAGCGCTGCCTAGGTAGCTGGGCTGCCTTTAGCTAAAAAGCAGAATCAAGATCTAGGATTAAACTCCTTTTCCTGTCCATAGTCTTAAGTACATGGTTACTTCACACAGAAGACACCATTTGATTACTCAAAGCTATGACAGGTTTCATAACTATGTCTACTGCATCTGCTTTAGCCTATTTAATTTTTAAGCAGATTACCAGTCCAATGCTGCAATCTGCTGAAATGACAGTACATATGATTTTCCTTTACACTTACGATTTGCAAATTTGAAGCCACAGTCTCAAAAGATCTTTGGCCTAACAACAGAGCAAAAAAAACCCCAACAACATAAAAATAACAAAAAAGTAATACAAACAGGGACATCTAATGGGACATGTTCAGTGACGATTTGAGATGACTTAGTTTTGGAGAGATGGCTCTATTAAAGGTGGTATTATCTTCTTTACATAATATATAAGGAAGAAAAGGTATTTAATGTCATGGGTATATCTGCAATTCCTTAAAACCAAGTTAAATTAATCCATAGCAGAGAGATTTTTTTCCCTTTATGCTGTAGTATATTTATCTCTAAATGATTCCAACAGCTTCGGTGTAGACATCCATTTCTACACTATTCAGAGCAGAGAACAAATGGCAGGTTTGAAGGGCTTTGGGTGGTACACAGTATAAGAGAAGGACAAGAAGACAAGGCAGAGGCACTGTCATTCCTAAAAAACAAGTAATTCAGGGAAGTTGCTATATGACTTGCCAGGCTGCCATGGTGTGGCACTCACCAGTTCTTCATAACCCAGTGGTGAGAAATGCAACTGTACAACTGATGTCCTGGTGATTGAGGGATCTGTGTCTTAACAGAGATGTGTTAGATACCCACCCAGCTCATTCACTTCAGCACTGGGCATGAGCAGTGAGTTATTATGGACTTTGCCTGTGGTCTTTCCCAGTATATTTATTCTCTACTCACTGGCATTATATCATTCCATTGACTTTTCCTTCCCTTTAGAAAGCTCTTTTATGAGCAATTCATAGGTATTCATATACATATTTTGCTCATAAAATGAAGAAGATGGACTACCAGAACGTGTTAAACCCAACTCTGAACTCACTGCAATCAGTATTTTCTTCACTGGAGGGTATGTATACCAAATGCCAGATTACCCCAGTAAAATCCACTAATGAAATCAGACCATGTCTAACCGACAACGTTCTTGCTAACGGAAGTCAGAAGTGCTGCAATCAGTCACAGGTTTTGTTGAAGATTTAGGTCTTTACTTCTTCCTCCTATAATTGAATTTCTTTCAATTTAAGACATACCCAAGAGACTCCTAAAGAAGTGCAACCAGACCTACTGATAACATCTCGTGATATATATGTTTTCTGTCAGGATAATAAAAGAAAAATTACTGTGTTAGTTAATATCTCTTCAAACATCCTATCTCACCTTTAATTGAAAATGAAGATGTGTTCGCACATATCTTGAGTAATTAAAACCCCGTGGCTTTTTCCTTATCTAATTAATGAAGACATTGAAAACCAGAAATTGCAAATTGGGCATAAAAACAAACATAATTTAATTAGGGTTTTGTGTGTGTGTGTATGAACATCATAAAATACAGAGAATCTGGTTAAAGGCAAATTTTAATAACTGCTTGCAGGTGTTTGAACTGTAATTAAATTTGTGAATTAAAATGATGTAAAAAAATTGTTAACCATCATGTTACAAAAAGGAAAGTCAACTGAAGAAACAACCAAAAAAAACCCCAAATACCAATGCTTGCCAGCATTTGACCTTTTGAGAGTTTGATCAATTATCGTCAACGCTTCACTTTCCCCCATTTAGATAGATGCATTATTTCCCCACGATGACATTTACTTCACTTTCACATGGTTCTCAGTCAGAAGAGCTCAGAAGGCAACAAGACTAAAATATATGCATAAAATAATCCCTCCATTAAATAGTTTCCTGAACAAGGACTTAGGCTTGTACTGAAGATTTTTTTTCCCTCATTCTGGAAAACACTTCTCAGGCGAGCAACAGAAAGAGGCAGAGATTTATGCATTAAGGAATTAATATGCTCTTTGGTTTCTGTTACTTAAGATGCAGAAGTTTGTGCTCCTTTCAGCACTGCAATGCTAGACTAGTATGTATGTTGCAGTATCACTACTGTTATGACTGTAATGTGTATATTTATATATGTGTATATATACATCTGTGTATATATATAAAGAAATACACAATGTGCCTTCAAGCCCTGTGGAATTTCTATCTTTTTTGGGCTTCACACACAGGAAGAGAAAATCCAGTACAGAAGAGAAAATCCACGCCCTAATGCACTACAGTCCAACTTCACAAAGGGTTTCTGTTCATTCAGGAACCAGTCTAAATTGAGTATTTCAGTTCCATCTTTTGTCAAGGAATTGTAGCCACGGTCAGTTGTCCCACCCATCAGATACCCTTCTTGTTATAAGTCACCTGTTGTGGTGGTTTCAGTTTTTCCCTATTGATTACAAAAGGAGCCAGGATGACTATCTTGGACCAGAAGCTTGTATTTTAGATGATAAATTTGGGTAAGAAGAGTCCCAAGAATGAACTCTGACTCTTGAGCAGCCAACTAGAGAAGACACATCAGAGTAAAAGAAAGCCTTCTTATCTTCTCTTGTTAAGGAGCCTTGAGGTGCAAGGAGTCAATTAATTGCTCAAATGCAAACACTGAACTTCTCATTTAAGGTCTAATACTTTCCCCAACTGAAGAGCTTTCTTGTCTATAAATTATCCCACTGTCTCTCATTGAAGAAAATAAATCCTCTCAAAAAATAAGTTAAAGAGTATTCATTATAAATAGTCTCTATGTGTGAAATATTGCAGCAGAGGTGTAATTACACTACCTTTTTTAGATCAATTACATTATTCTGTCATCCTAGAGGTGTTCAGATACCATGGTGATGCGTGTGGGACTGATTATTTCAGTGTATTTTGAGATAGATAATGGTATATTTGTATTGCAATTTCCATACTAAAGGAGTCCCATAAGCTTCATGTAATAATACATCCCATCTCCCACCTAGATACTGGTGCAGATGGGAGAATGTAAACAAATCAATCCATTAGTACTGCTTTTTGAGGAACTATTAGACTTTCTCAACCAGTCTGCCATTGTCAACCAACCACTCACCAGAAAAAGACTTTCTTGCTCCCAGAGATCTTGGGAAGACAGGGTCATCATGACCCTAGCTACTGTATAACATTATCCACAGGATCACCGAGCAGAAGAAAGGCCAGAGTATGTCTTTAAGAGGACCCCAGGGGAATAAATCTTATGTTCAATGCATTACACTTGATGGGCTTGGAAAAAAAAAAAAATCAAAGCTGAAGAGGATTCAGGCAATGAATCAAGTTTAGACATCATGTTGGACACTACCTGAGGAGAAGAGTTTGGAGAAAACATGTTACTTCTCCAAGCAGCTGCAAGAGGTAATATTAGGAACGAAATTTAAGGAGTTGTGGATCAAAGAAAAAATAAAAGGCAGATATTCAGTGTACCACTGTATTACCATTGTCATATTCATTAAAAAGAACTCAACTGTCTAAGAGAAAATCATCAGCAAGGGAACTTGATCATTCTGAACCTGCCTAAGCTCTTCTTGCATACAGACACTTATACTTTAAAGCATAAGTATATGAGTACTTAATGCCAGTTGATTACAATGCCATAGAATTATCCCACATTACCTTAGAATTTATCTTGAAAGGTATAGGAAAGCAATAAGTGAGAGTGAGAGAGAGCAAGAGAGGAGACTACTGGAGAGTTCTGCATGGGAATTAACACTTGACCAGACTCAGCCGAGAAAGTCAATATGCATTTGAGAAGAACTTGGACAGGATTTAACTGTCAAGTCAGCATGGGAATAGAGAAAGTAGAGCAGTGAACATCACCATTCAGTCTGTGAGCAGAGGAGGTGCTGACTTTTTAATTGTTGATTCAAAATAGGACAGTTTTTAGCGAGAGAAGAATTGTGTTAAGCCTCTTTCAGAATTGCAGATGAGAGCTGGATTCAAACCCTCCAGAGCAAACTCCGGCTGCTTTGGGTGGAAGAGGATGATTTGGAGCAAAAAACCTAGCAAAACACAGGCAAATCAGCAGTTCTATCACATTTGTACAGCAAGATGCTTTACAGTGCTGCACCATCATGTATCATTAATACCAACCTCTGGCTATTGGTGTTCTAAAGAGTCAAGAATTATTTCATGTGATTTAAACAAAATCGCAACAAAGGTCAGATACATCAAGGAAGAAATTTCAAAAATAGATCTAGCCACTTCTTCTCAGTTGCAGCTTTGGCTGGCAGCAGTATTTGACAGAACAAATACCCTGTGCATTACAATTTTCTTCTCAAGCACGAGCTCAATGCTCCAAGTTTTTTAGTTCTCTTTTATAAATTGGGTCAATGAAAAAGAAAGAGAGAGAAAAGACAGTAGGTTCAAATACCAGTAAGCTTTTCAAAGATTGCTATTGACAAGAAGCTGAACACTGCATTTTAATGTAAACACTATGTCACTTCCCAAATGAGAATTAGAAATAAAACAACGCAATATGCACGCAGAAAAACTCATACTTACATACGGAAATAACATTTAAGGGCAAGAGTTTCAATTCATGCAAACTGTTTTACCTCTGCTAAGTTCAGTGCAACTCTTTGGATTGATACCATTTCTCTTTGTACCTTTCTCAGTGCATTGAAGAGATTAAACCCAACGACAATTACAGCAGAGAAAAAAAAAATCCAGCCAAAACTCTGTAAGAAAATAGGGGGGAAATAGTGCAAGAACTGAGTAATACCATGTTTTGAATTAGTGCTTTATTCTCATCTGGAACACAAAGCTCAGCTTATATATCCAGTCTCAGTATAAGATCTACAATAAAGAGAGGAGGGCTAACTATAAAAGAGTAGAGTCCTGAGAGCTTTCCATGTGAGGAGAGGCTGAATAGCAGCAAGAACACCCACAAAGAGAACACATGGAAGTCAACAAAAACATGGGGTGAAGGAAAATCACTCCATTGTTTTTTATGGTATGTCAGTACTAAGAGATAAGGCAAGGCTGCTCAAAATTAAAGACAAAATACTCACTTTTTTAAGGCAAAACTACAGAATCACAGAACATCCTGAGTTGGAAGACACCAACAAGGATTACTGAGTCCAACTCCTGACACTACACACGGCAACCTAAAATCTAAACCATGTATCTAAGAGCATTGTCCAAACATTTCATGCACACCAACAGGCCTGGGACCATGATCACTTCCCTGGGGAGCTGCTTCTACTGTTTCATCACCCTCTTGGTGAAGACATTTTTCTCACTGCTACATGAAACACCAATGGTTTTGATGGTAGCCTGTGAAATATGTTTGTCTTCACACCAAAACTGGACTTGATGGAATTGTTCATGGTGGAAGATGCTGATGACTATCCAGATAAAACCTGCTTTCCAGTGCTTATAACTCTGTAGACTTTTAGCTGTTTGAATTGGGGATGTATTTCCCTTGACTCTAGACATCAGTAAGCTAGACTTTTATACTGGTCAGGTAAGATATATTTGCATTGCATAAAGACAGAACAGCACACCGAGATGGTGAACCATCTCAAACAGCACAGCCACCTAGGATGAAGAGTGCCCTTGCCCGTCTACCAGGCTACAGGGAGTTTAGGGGAATCATTTAGACCACCTATTGATATTTCACCTACTAGAGAAAGCAGTCTAAATTCTATCCTGACAGCAAGGTGTTCTGTATCAGACATCTTATTTACACTGAGTGATTCTGAGAGATAAAATGGTTCAGATTAATCACAGCATCAGGCCATGGAAAAGTATTTTTCTCATAAGTTGCACAACATTGGTGATCTCTTCTTCAAGAGGCTCCATTCATTCTATGCATTGGAGCTGAGATATGAAATCTGTCAAGGACAGTGCTGGACTTCATTTCAGATAAGTGCCCTATATTTTGTAATATTACTATTCTATTATATTATCTACCTGAAAACATACCCTACTTTTTTAGACACTAAACAGAGTCAGGAAATACCCTTTCAAGCCCTTACAGTTCACCTCAACCCATTTTAGTGCCTCGTAGTGCCACGATTTGCTACTTCTCTCACTCACCTGCTTAAATTGTCAAAGAATTTTCTATAGTATTAGATTGTCTGTACATTTCCCAAAGTCAGAGTGAGATCATGAAGGTGACCTTCATTCTTCAGTTTCACAGGATCATCATAGGACTAACTGGATAATGGCTGAAAGGGGTCACAGAGGATCTCCAGTCTTACTCAAACCACGACCAGCTATGAGATGAGACCAGGTTGCTCAGGTCTGCAACATGAGTTTTTGTGGTGAGAAGCTACACAACTACATACATGCAGACGTTCGTATGTTACTGTGTATTGTTATCTGTTTGTGGCAATTTAAAATGTTTAGAGCCTAGAGGTCAACATATAAACTATTCAAAGAAACAGGAGGTTACTGAAATGGCAAGATAAGAATTATTTCATATATACAAATATAACACACAGTATAACCTTTTAATTTTACATTCTGAAATGTAAAACATTTACCTAAGAGCATAATAGAAACTCAAAAGCAGTGTCAAGCAAAATATCAATGGATATTTTCAACTTTTAGAGCCCAGAGTCAAGTCCATGCTATTTTTAGGCAAGAAGGGAATTCAGCATTTAAGATTCTCAGCCTAGTTACTGCCTCCTCTGAACTACAGGATAATGGCCATCAGTAATGGAGGGATAAATGGCACATCAGGCAGGCTATGGACTAGTGTGACTTCATGGGCTGATCTAGTATGGAAAATCCTATGTTCCAGACATTTGAACGTTACATTTGATATTACAATACATATTCCATGAAGCTCAGGAATTAGGAACCACAGAGGAGACTGAAAAAAATTATGAGAAAATTAAGCTGGTGGGAAATTTTAACCATTTAATCAACGTCTTTAGAAGTGGAAATTTTGTCCTCATGATTCTGATAGGGTGTAAGTGCTGACAGAGGTCCTACATCTGCTCTGTTCTCGTATACAGATAGCTTATTTACTGTAGGGGGAAGAAGACAGAACTTCCACCACCCCCCTCCCTCTCTAATAGCCTGTTTGTAAGGCAGGGACATAGATGTAGAGTTAAAATGACCTTTCCCTTCCTCTCATCCTCTGCAATCTCAACAAGTGGGGCCTCAGGCTGCCTGTGAGACACAGGGCTCTCTCTCTCTTCCCCTACTTAATTCTGTTTTCTCTGCTTCTGCAGGATAAGCTCTCTCTGAATACCAAAGTGGGTCCAATGGGTACCCAATGACATGATGATACATCCAGACCACTGTCATGGTCAGGGACGTCCCCCACTAGGCCAGACTGCCCAAAGCCCCATCCAACCTGACCTTGAACACTTCCAGGGATGGCCATCCACAAATTCTCTGGGCAATCTCTTCCACTGTCTTACCAACCCGCATCATAAGAAATGTCTTCCCTTGCACCCAATCTAAACCTACATTCTTTCAGTTTAAACACTTTGCTGCGTAGTGGCAACACAGAAGACATCCACTGCTCCTTCCCAGAGAGACTGCACTCCAGTTGTGTGGCACGCTATCCAACTGCTAGTAAAACACCCAAGCAAACATGGCCAGGTGAAATAAAGCTAAAATACTGCTATTAATTCAGCTTCAAAATCAGAAAATTGAGTGACACAACAGACAAAGGAACTTCTCTGAAAGTATTCATACATTCCTTGATTGGTCTAGAGATAATCACTCCACTTGAGGACCTGTTTGATAGCCTAATAGTGACGCTCACTTTCCCATCAACTGAGAGGTTGAACATTTCCCACTTTTCTGATTGTCATAAAAATCCTCATTTTCCCTGCTTCCCAGGTCTGCAGAGATCTGTCTGACACTCCTGTCTTTTGTCCAGCTTGCCTTTCGCTTACCCTGATATAAACTCTGGCTTTGACTCGCTGATTATTTGTGAACACCTTTAAGAAAGGTGCATCTGAGTGTGTTCCTGACAAGAATTATCCTGAGGGCTTGGGCAGCGAAAGAAAATAGTCAAGGAAAATACATGAAAGCAGCCATGACATAAAGAAACTCTTAAATCAGAACTTTTGCTTGGGAGATGTAATCTACTTAAACTCTTATTTTCCGATGGCTAGAAGAATGAAAAAGAAACTGCTTTTATCAAAGTTGTGTGCCCTTGTCACTTCCAATCAAACCTCACATTGCTTTCTGAAGAGATAATAACTGACAGAAACATTCGGATTGGGCCTTGGATTTGAAATTATTTGTGATGTTACGTGTATAATGAATGTAATGAAATCCTGTGCACAAGCACACACAAAAATGTCATCATATTCTGCACAAATATAATCCCAAAGTTGCTTACAAGGGTAATGAAAGCAATCTCAAGGAGGAAAAGGAAAAGGAGACAAGTGCTGATGAAAAAAATATGGAAGCAATTACAGAAAAGGAGATCCAGGCCCCCCCACTTCTGTAGCTTCACCATTTGTTTTAAGGTTGTTTAGAGATGCAACAAGGAGAATGAGGATACATGGTTTTTAGTGGCTTCTAAAACTTACTGGTTAACATTTTTCCTTCCTGGAACTGTGTACAGTTCTCAGGGCTGTAAGGGGAAATGATACTGAAGGCAGAGAGATAGGTATTTGTAATAACACTCCATAAACCCTCTGTAAAATGTTTCAAAAGGCAAGGCAGGCATCTAAAGAGCAACTACGGACAGAAACTTTGTAATGTGACCCTACACCACCTCTCCATCCTCCAGGATGGAGTGAGGAGGCTGTTCACCTCAAGGGTGGATGGAAAACCCCAGGGAGATTGTTGGTTCCCCTCCTCACACACACAATATCCTTCATCTCCCAGTAGAAGTCAAGTCAAAGGTGTGGATAAAAAGGAGCTACAGCAGTGCTGTACAACGGCCCCCGATCTTAAAGATCCAGGAAGCCATCTCTGAACACAGCCTCAGACTTTGTTGTGGAATCAACAGTTTTGAACTGTTCCGAATCCAATCTCCAGGTACAGATAGCTGCTTATTTTCAGAATGCAAGTGTAGGCACAAAGCATCTGCGGAGAGACCCTTCTCTAGCAAGCTTCCACAGTTTTTCGCGATCATTTTCACAACTTTCACAGTCATTTTTTTTTTTAATCCAAGCAGGTTTCTTAATAAATAATTAATTATTCTGTTGCCCCCCCCCCCCCCCCCCCCCTTCATACAAGTGTAGCTCAAACTGGAGAGACCAAAGAATCTGTGCTCTACTTTATTTTATGAAGAATTCCCCAGGAAAGGAGAAGTTTGATGTGTGGTATCTGGTCTAGCAGAGAGTGACCACTCCTTCCCTTGCCATCAAAACCAGCCATTAATTACTTCCATGCTGCTAGGCAATTCAAAGACCAGTCAGGAGCAACATAATGCAGACTTCTTCTTGACATATTAGAAGAGGTTAAATACGTCCCTTTCAAATTATTTTTTAAAAAGTATTATCCCACAGAGATTTAGCCATGCATTCAGATTTCAATTAATGATGTTAACGAAGTCAAAGGTTAATGATAATAAAGGTTAACAAATTTTAGTTAAATAACATGAATTAAGCTAGTATCAAGGGCTCCCAGATTAGCCTCTCTTTTCCGGATCAGAATTTAAGCTAGAACAATTCTCAAGTGTTGAGTACTTTCATAGATGAAGCAAATTAACTGTGTGCTTTCTGCAGGTGTTGGGGGGGGGGGGGGGGTGTTAGAATTTTTATAATTAATTATGTTCTCTGACCTATTTAATGAGCTCAATTTACAAAAAAAAAAATATATATTTTTGTCCTACAGTAAAAAATGGACTTAGAGCTAGTTTTAAGTGTAGGAAGAAAGTGAGAGCAATGGATAGAGGATGGGAAGAAAGACACAGGACAAAAAAGGAAGAAAAGAGATGTTTACCCTGCTCCTGTGCAGAGTACCCACAGGCTACAGGGCAAAGACTTGCTCCACCATGGTCCTCCATGGGCTGCAAGGGGACAACTTGCATCATGATGGTCTTCGCCATGGGCTACAGGGGAATCTCTCCTTTGGTGCCTGAAGCACCTCATTCCTCTTTTCTTCACTGACCTGAGTGACTGCAGGATTGTTTCTCTCCCATTTTTCTCACTCCTTTCTCTCACAGCACCTTTTCTTAAGCATGTTATCTAGGTGACACCAGCATGAACAATGGACTCCTCTCTGGCCAGTGACAGGTCCTGTTTAGAGCCATCTGGAACTGGCTCTAACACAGGGAGTGTTTCTGACAGATGACACACCTACAGATCCCCCACTACCAAAGCCTTGTGACATAAACCATACTACAAAAACAAACATAGCCAGAGGAAATGTTCACAAAGTGCTGAATTCAAGAACCAGGTGTTGTGACCCAGGAAAAAGACCTTGAAGTTACAGTCACCAAGTTCTGAAATCATGATCTTATGCTGAAGCACAGTTAAAAATCCACTAAATTTTACACATCAGACAAGGCAAAGGGTGTCCTTTTGTTACTCTATAAAAACTTGGTGTGCCCTTATCTTAGGTACTATATGGTTCTTGGCTGAGCATCTCAGTGGAGTTAAAGGAAGCACAGAGAACGGTAGGTGAAATGACAAAGGGAATGGAGCCTTACAGAGACAGGTGCCTTAAAAAGAGAGACTATAAAGCTTAGGATCCTTCCATTTAGAATGGGCAAGGCAAAGAAGGGAAAGGATTCAATTTTACAAAACCATGAAGATGGTGGATAAGCTGAATGTAACATCTCCCACAATGCTAGAGGTGGGAACACTCAATAAAACAAGGTAAACTAAGTAAAACAAAGTACTTTATAATACAATGGATAGTGAAATTCTACAGTTGGTTACCATAGAATAGGGTCAGACAGGATCAGAAGTTCAAAATGAAATTAAACAAATTGATGGACAGCATGTCTATAAATGGATACTAAAATGATTAGGTGGAGACAGACCCTCTAGCATCTCTAATACATCACGCTCAGAGCATATAAAATGAATGAATAAAAATAGCCATACATGTGTGATTTTCCTACATATCATCTCCTATTGCCCTTGTCACAGAGACTAGGGGACGAGACAGACTGCTCACGTGAGCAGAAGATTGGGTGTATCTGCATTGGCATCGCATCACTCGGGCACCTGCAGCTGTACCTCTCATCCGAAAAATCTGGGCTCAACTTCATCCTTTTAAGCAACCCCTGAGTGCTAAAGGGCCAGAAACTCAAAAGACCTGGAATTTCGCTTGAGTCAGGAAGGTACAATCACAGGAGAAGAACATGAATATTTTAAATTGTGACAGGAAAAAGTAAAGAATTGGTGCCGATGTGGGTTTCTTTGGGCACACGTAAGCAGAAAGTGATGTGGCCAGAAACACAGGCAAAGGCAGTAACAGAAACACCATCATTATGTTTTTTGTCTAGATGAGGAACTAATGCTTTATCTCCACTAGACAGGGGAGGACAGTGTTGATCCCTAAGCCAGCCCCAGTCTGCAATACCCACGCAGAGCAGGGAGGTACGCACGGAGAGTCGCGAGCGTAGAGCAGCGTTTCTGCTATTATGTTGTTCCTCTCTGGCAGGCTAATTAAAGCATTAATTAAAGTCAGTCACAGAGCTTAAGCAGACCCTGCCAACTCAAGGGCTTCTTTTTTCAACCAATGAAGAGATACCGCTAAAAATACAGGGGAAACAAAAGAGAAATCCAAGTCAATGTAGAGCAGAGCTGTGAAAGGAGACCACAGCGGTGATACTGACACAAATCTATGCCCATGTCCGCTTTCCCCAGAGCTGGCTTGGTTTGTGCACTCTCCAGAACCGGTGTCACGGACGCACCCACAAAACAAACAGCTTCTGGCTTCTCTGCCCCCGCGGGTCCCCCCGGCAGGGCTGGAAAGGGTTAACCGCGCTGCCCCGCCGAGGAGCGGCTGCTGCCCGGGCTGCTCCCGGCCCCTCGCTCTCCCCTCGGGGCCCGGCCGCTGCCGTTCGCTGCAGCACCGCCCGGGGCCTGCCCCGCTCCGCCACGGGCCGTTCCTCGCCGGCCCCTCGGGCCCGTCTCCTTCGCCCCGGGACGGTTCAGGCTCCCGGGGGGGGCCCGACTGCCGCCTGCGCCAACAGCGCCCCGGGGGCCCCGCACCCCGAGCGGCAGCCGCCGTCCCCACGGGCTGCGCTGCCCCCGGCGCTGCCCCTGCCCAGACACGAGTGCCGGTGCCTGGGGGCGATCACCTACTGCACAGCTGATTCCTGAACATGAAGGAAAAACGAACCAAACCGGGCACACGCTCACTCCTCAAGGGGAACCCCCCCACAGCAGAGTGCCCGAGACTCCACTCACCCAAAGCGGGGGGCGAGGCTCCCTCAATCCACGGAGACTCCCCCGATCCATGGAAGTGTCCTCGGATGGCGTGGCCCTGGGGAGGGTCCGACTGCCAGACCCGCTGCTCTGCCAAGAACCAGCTCCTCTGGCTCTGGCAGGACCCCAGTTACACCCCAGTTACACCCCAGTCCAGGCTGCACTGCGGTCACAGCCGAGCCCAGACCCCGACCCTGTTTACTGAAGGGTCCAGACCCCGAGGCACCAGTTAAGCACCGGGAGGTTCAGCTCAGTGGCCGAGGCGTCAAAGTGCTCCGGCACAGCCCCTTGGCTTTGCCTGTTTGTTGGGGGAGAGCTGCACCTGCCACAGCTGGGAACAGGCCAGCTCTGCTAATCACAAGGGAATAGGAATCACCTGCCTTTTGCAATCCCAAGCTTTTCTTTCCTCACTTGCAGCCAAGGTTTTTTTCAAGTAAAACAAAACTAGTAATTTCTCATTTTCACACAGAGTACGCATTTCAGCATTCTAAGCAAATACATAAGGTAAGTGGCAGCTCTGTTAAGTGCTGATATAAGACAGCTGGGTGTCTTGCACCTTTGTGTGCAAAATCCAAAATGTCAATGTTTCTCTCTCCCTAACTTAAGCGTTACGTGCCTGTCAGAACTTTTGACATCATGAGCTGTGAAAGACCAATTTCAGAAAGAGTTCTTGAGTTCTCAGTAAAATCTTTTTGGTTTTTTTTTTTTTTTTTTAAACACATGGTTTTAAACAATATTGTTCCTATAAATTTTACCTAGAAGGAAAAAAAAAGGGTTTGGGATATGATTTTGATGAATTAGGAAATGAAGAGTCTACGTAAAACCTACACGAACAATTGACCAGCCTGGGAATCTATCACATGCTTGAAGGAAATTCAAAGGCAGACAGGAAACCCAGAAGAATCCAGGGTGTTGTTTGAAGTGATGTTGGTTTATCAGTCCTTAGGGGCTCATGAAAACCTCTTTTGAGACCAGGGCAACTCTATTCACTGACTTTAGTTTTCTGTGAAATGCAATGGGGACAGAACTATTTCCTTGAATAGTCATTTCACCTTCAAGTGTTTACGAGGTTATTACTCTGGCTAATCAAGAAGGCCACTTTGCCCAACAGCCAGTGCTTTTCAGTAAAAGTATTAATTTCTCCTACTATACAGAATTAGAAAATAATTTCAGTTGCACAGACTTCTGGATTTACGGGACCAGTTCTCTATAAAAAGCATGTTTAAGTTCATTCATCAGATAACTCAGGACCTCATCATCTAAGTTTTTAAAATCTCCAAGGAAAGTGGCATCATAGCACTCTGGGCTCTTGTTCCAATATTTGACTCTGTACTTTGTAGAGAATTTTTCCCTTGTATCAAACAGAAATTTCTCCTGTGGCCACATCTGTCCATTACCTCCAATCCTTTCACAGAATGTCCCTGAGCAGTCTGCCTCCATCCTCTTTATACACACCCATTAGACAACTGCAGACAGCAATTGCATCTGCCCAACATCTTGTGCCCAGAAGGACTGAATCCAGTGGCCTAAGCTCCCCTTATGCAGCCCATCCCCGGACCATCTAAGTTACTTGTTGCTGGAATCATGATGATTTGCTGATATTTCTCTTTTTTTCATTGTGAGCCCCCAAACCAGACATACTACTCTGTATGTGACCTCAATAGTGGTGAATACAAGTAACTAATCACTTCCCTGGATCTACTGGTTAATCTTGTGCTAATGCTGACAGGTATTCTTTGCCCCCTATCACAGTAAGAGCACACCAGTGACTCCCTTTCATCTCTTTACCCACAGTACACAGCAGCCTGTGAGTCCTTAGACTGATCCAAAACAGCACAGAGAGAAAAGTTCGACTCAATCAGATAACCACACACCCAAGCTTGTCATCAAGACTTTTCTGCTGTCAACCCTGAAAATCCTTAAGCCCTTGCTAAAAGGTTGCTTTAGCCCAAGGTCAATCATACTCTGGAGAAAGAGCTCATTTGGTACCTTGGAATGGACATAATAATTAGTAATATACTATTATTTTATTACTGTTACGTCCAAGGGGATGGCTGGACATAAAGCTAAAACACTGGTGAGCTCACTTTCAGTCTGGTGTTGCAACCATTCAGTCCAGTGCCCCTTAATTTACCAGTTCACTGAAACAACTTCACTCCAAGAGCAAATCCATCTACGTTCTCCTTCTCCAAGCACATCCCAGCTCATCTTATCCTCAGAGCCCAAGGAGAACAGATGTTTCCGAGCAAGTGTGATTGAACAGAAATTGTTGCATGTCAGTAACATGAATTCCTTGAACTTTAGCCTCAAAGGGAGGTGAGGGAAAGTGTGTGTCAAAGTGAGAATGATCCCGGACATACACTGCATACGGTAGCACCTTTTTTTTCTTCTTTTTTTTTCCTTTTTTTTTTTTTTTTTTTGTTTTCCCTTAGCATTTGCAGGAACTTGAAAGTGAATTGCTGTGTCTGTTCAAATGGCACAGAATCTAAAAGCAATTTGTGGTGACAAGGTCACAAGGGGCAAGTGGAGGCTTTTTATAACTCTGCAGAGAGCTTGTGAGCATATCTATATCGTATATACACAGGGAAAAATACAAAATATTTTACTGTTAATGATGCAGCTGCAGGAAAAAACATAGGTTCAGCTCTACAGAGGGTAATGTGTGAAATGCTACTGAATTTTCTAGGCACCCTAACTATTTCCAGGCTTGTTAAATGGGGACGAGAGCAGAAGAGGAAGAACACAGAATCTGTAAGAGCAGAACAAGAACAAGAACAATATATATGAGTAAAGATTCATGCCTGATTAAATCATGGATTGTAAATCAAACAGAAAAAAGACAGCTGAAGAACTACCCACAAACACTTCAATTATTTTTAATACATATTAAAACATGTCAGATTTGGTTTAAAAGTTAATGATAACAATTTTCATACACATTTATTCGCTGTTGAAATAGAGTGGCCCAAGGTCCATTAAGATTTATGGAGTGATTCATAATTATTTCTCAGGGTTTCTGGTCAGACACCTGTTTAGTTAAAAATATATTGCACGACCAGAATAGACTCCTGCAGCTGAGCTAGGACAGAGGTGAAATCTTAAGGAGTGACACTAAAATGGTATCTTAGCTTCTGAAAAGTCCCTCTAGTGCCCTTCACGCAGTGGAAACTAGACTTCACTTAGTGTTTTCTTTAACAATACTCCCTATAGATTCCAGGCCAGAAATGGTACTGCTGTACTTCAGGAAGATGAAGCACTCAGTAAACACGACAGCTTTTGGAAACATTGTTCATGCGTATCACAAGCCTGAATTTCCCAATATTCCCCTTTCCTCAGGAAAATAGCTCCCCGTGTTGTGGCCATACAGCCAGTTACAATCAACAACTAAATGGCTCTGTTTCCCAAGGGATCCTAATTAGTAGTTGTAGCTTACCTCTGAGATATTTATAAAGGTGATCATAGTCATAAATCAGACTCTTTGGAACTATGTTCATTGTGGTGTTAATTTGTCCTTCTTCTGTAAATTGTATAGAAGATTGGGCTATACCTCAGATTTTATTTTAAGTCTGAACACCATGCAGCACAGTTGTATGCCAGTCTGTGTCTAATTCTTCAGTTTTATAGCAACATATGGTCTGAAACTATTCTCATCGGCTGTTATCACCTTCTTCTAGGAATCTTTGCGGAGTCCAAACCCAGCTGAAAATATATGAAAATATATGCTGAAATCCAACACAATCCAGATCACATCTTGTGATTAGAGATTAAATTCTTGTCCCCGGATGGAGAAAGTCCCCACAGTGGAGGAAGGTGGCTCAGAGGAAGGAAAATTAGAGACAGAAAAAAGAATCCAATTCAGTGATTATGACACAGTGGCATATCACTCGCTGAGAATTAAGATCCATAAGACCAGAAATGCTGTTCCTTATGTATCCTCTGGAGCCTCTCAGGAACAAGCAAATACCACATCCATCTCCTGCCATCTATTAGGGGCAATAATATACAAAGATCTACTTTGGGGTTCAGACACCCACTTTGTAGTGTGGGAAGGTGTTAATAGTAATGAAGAGAGATGTGTTCAGAAAAGTTTGTAACCCATCTGGAATGAGAAGAACTTCAGTAGGTGTAAATCAGCTAAGCACGACTGAATCCTCCACCAGCTACAGATCTGGCCCAGTGATTCTGCTTGTGATTCAGTCACATAAAGTGGCAAGTTTGAAGGTTTTGTTTTGAAGCTGTGTCAGTAAGAACAGGTAGTGATTTTATCTGATGCTCTGAATTATTGACTAATCTTAGGTTTTTAGAGTAGTTGTGAGTGCCATTATTTTGCACACAGTTTTGCTAATTTCAAAGTTTGGAAAGGCACTAAGGCTTCAGCATATTGGAAGTTTATTTTTAAAAGTGTCTCAGAGTATATGATTCCTCCTCCTCAGAACAGGATGAATTAAATGAAGAACCTGTTGGGGATCCGTCGTTAGAATTTCTTAAAGGGAACAGTCAGCACAAAGATATCATTGATTTTTAATGCTGCAATATTTGTATCCTCCAAATATTCTCAAATGAGCTGGGGGAGCTTTGAGATATTTTGGAACCTGAACACTTCATTCATTGAAATCAAGAAACAGTGATGTCCATTAAATGTATGAAAAGTTAGATCTTTATCACCTATTCTTTTTCTCTCTTCGTAGCTTAACAGATAATAAGAAACGATATTATTAGCAGATAAATTCACTAAAAAATAGATCATTTATTCTCTGGAACAGAAAGGTTGAGATTTTGCTAACTCCTATTCATTAAGGTCCTGATCTAGTCAGGAACTGAATCAACTCAACCCTATTTGGAAACCCTGAAAACAGACAGAAAACATTTCTCAGAACTGGGTCCTGATGTAAAGTTAAAGTGTCCTGATATCAGATGCAGCAGCCCCGCTGACAGTTATTAATATCTTAGATATCCTCTCTTTATCAAATTTTCTGTCTATTTGGGGGAATCATAGCCTCACAGAATGGTTTCAGTTAGAGAGGACCTTCAAAGATCATCTAGACTAACCCCCATGCTGTGGTCAGGGACATCTTTCACTAGATCAGGTTGCTCAAAGCCCTGTCCACCTTGACCTTAACCACTTCCAATGATGGGGCATCCACAACTTCTCTGGGCAACCTGTTCCAGTGCCTCACCATAAAATATTATTCTTTACCCTCAATCTAAATCTGCCCTCTGTCAGTTTAAAACCATTGCTCCTTGTCCTGCCCCTACAGGTCCTGGTAAAAAGTTTCTCTCTGCCTTTCTTCTAAGCCACCTTTATATATTGAAAGGATGCAATAAGACCTTCCTGGAAAGAAGGGTAGTTCAGAGAAGCCCTCTGTAATTGGTAAGGCTGGAATCTTAACACTGTTTTTTTCCTTATTTCTCATATTCATATGCAAACTTTCATGGATCCTGCTCTGACTCCTTATGTTAATTAGAAAACAAGGCTCATATTTCCTCCCTGTTAGTATGATTACTGTCTTTTTTCTTCTGCAGCATTTGAACTTTGGCTCTTGGACTTCGTGTCACTCATGGAGGCATGGGAAACTACCTCTTATGTCATCTGCATACAACAGCTGTTGATTTTTAAAAGGAAATTTATACAATGGGTCTTTGGAGGTAGGGATGAACCATAATTTAGATGCTGCCTGAAATGCCTGTTCTGGAGCAGGCTGCAGGTCCAAGAGGAGTTCAGAAAATATTTCTTAGTGCAAATTATAGCACTGTTTTCTTACAGGATGAGATCAATTGGTGCCTAACTTCATCTTTCACGTCATGGTAAGTAGGGTCCAGGCTATGAAGCTGGTACTTGATTTGGAGGGGCAAATGTATTGAAACAGCTTTGCAGTGGCTGGCAGCTGCAACTCATGGGCATCTTTCAAGCATTTGGAGTACTTGGAAGAGCAAAGTTATAAAGGTCTCATTGTGCCTGAGAAGCATATACTGAGAAACATATATAAGCATATACTATTGTGGCTTTTCAAGTTTGACTGTCTACGACATCACTCTGAACTAATATGCAGCAGAGTGTTTGGTCTGAATTTGCAACTACATACATGTCAGATTTTTGTAGCATTCATTTATCACACAAGTAATACTGTACATTTCTAACCTGTCAGGAACATGTTCTTAAAACCATTTGGTTTCTGTGGTTTTTAAGTTGTCCAGCACACATATGAAAAAGGAAAAGCAGTTTCTATAATGTTTGTTGAGACAGATTTCTCTCTGAAGACAGCAGATGGTCACTTCCCTCTGGTGCTGATATTGCTTTCGACTAAGTTTTTCAGCTATGCTCACACGTACATTAAAAAGACAGACAACATAGACAAGTTACTCAAAGATCAGAGATGCTGCCGTGCTCCTACTGAAGTTGGGTAAGTGGTTATCAACTTCACTGCAGCTGATTGTGCTTCAGTGATTTCAATTGCTCGGTTTTCTGACCTGGGCCTTTTTGACAGAACTGGTCAGAAACTGGCACCATGGGAAGTCACACAGACAGACCTGAAGGTGCAATGGTTTCTAGCAGAGGAGTAGGATGTTAAGAGAGACGGTGTTAAGAAAGTGGTATGGAAGGATGGATACAATTTCTTAACCAGGCTAAGCCAGGACAATATGACTAATCATAGTCAACCCTGTAGCTGAGACATACCACTCAGCTAGCAGCATTCATCCTCCTTCATCTTGAAGAGAATGTTTAAAGATCTGGTGACTTAACAACTCCTATTCTGTGTGCCTAATTGCTGGGACAGCTGAAGTCAATCAGCCAGTGAAAGGCACAGAAATCAATCTGCAAGTCTGTCAGACATGATCTCACTGCTTTTAATTACAGTCTACATTTCTACACCTGAATCTTGGTCTCTCTTCTACAGCCCATGGAATGAAACAGGTCTGTTGAGGGTGCAGTCAATCTGACCTATTTTATGTATGTATTTTAGGATGAGATGAGTAATGTCTTGGACTTCACTAAGTTAATTGCTCACTCTCACTATAAAGATAGCTTGGGGATTGGGGGGGACAGTTCAGATGTAGACACCGACACTTTCTACATTTCAGTAAATGACTCCTCCATCTGCTTATGAAATCAATAAGTAGTTGTCAATACCTAATGAAACTTTGCTTACAGGAGTTGTGACCTCTCTTTAATTCTGCCTGTATCAAAAATGTGGATCAGGCAAAGTAAGGGTAACAAGTCCTCTAGAGGACCTAATGAAACAGAGCAATTTTCAGTCTGCACTCAGATCCTTTACACAACCTTTATGTGTCATTCATATCTCTGTAGGCTTATACCATCTTTCCTTTCAGTCACTTCTTTTACAGGTTGAAGAAGCCTAGTCTGCTCAATTGTTCCTCAGATGCAAGCTCCTCCCGAGATTTTATCATCTTGTCACTCTACTCTGAACCTTTCCTAGTTTTAATACAACTGGAATTACACACAGTTCTTTGTAAAATCACTTGCCTGTTTTCCCTACATTCCTTTAGTATTGTTCTTTTGGAGACTCTTCTGAAATATCTACCTGCACGTAGTCCATGATGTCATTTTACAGGGAGCAGAAAGTGGCAAAAAGCCAATATACACTATGGATGTTGTCACACAAACAGGAATGTGGTTAGAAAAACATAATACCTGGGTCCATGTAACTGTATTTGCATTATTTCTGTAGCATTGTTACCTTGTCAGAATATACACAGTCAATACAATCTCCCAGACAGAGACCTGGGATGATAAATTGCAGAGCCTTTTCAGGAACAGCTTGTATGTGCTTGTTTGTTTGCCCCTGAATATTCCTTTCCTGATCATAAGGTTAATGGATTTGGAATTAAGGTTTTTGTTGCAATAATGGAGGATTAAAGGGAGATATTTCATAAAAATAGATCCATGCCATCAAGCTTTTAAACTACTGCTTTTTCACCAGGCACAGGTTCTGGAATGACAGGCTCCAAAGCTGTTGAACTATCTGCATGAGAATAAAAAAGAGCAAGATAAGGGAAAAATAATCAGGAACAGCCTCATCTAAAAATCACTGACGTTTATATCTGGAGAACCAGTGAAACTGGAGGGGTTTGTTGTGATTTAAGGTAAGATCACCATGTACCCCAGAGAGCAGTTCCTCATGGGAAATGGCAGAAAGGGTGCAGAGGGAGTTAGGCTATCTACTGCCATCTTTGGATCCAGGGTTCAACTGGAGTCAGAGCCAAGTTCCAGCTGATCATGGGAAGTTAAGAAATTGTCTGAATGTAATTAACTTTAGTGTAATTTCAGGTAAAAGTCACACATCTGAAACGGCAGCAAGACTCCTGACAGTTTCCAAGTTCCTACACAGATTATGAGAACACGTTACCAGTGAAATAAAACCTTTTTAAAAAAATATTGAAAATTTTATGCATTTTCCCCTAACCTCCTTGCTGAAAATTTCCATATTCCTAAGTGAAATATGAAAAAAACAACCAGAGTCAAACACACAAAACATCTCATCTTCAGTTAGAGACCCGTGTAAGAAAAAACCCCACAAAAAACAAACAACAAAACACTCCCAACCAAACCAGCCAAACAAAAAAACTCCCACAAACCCAAAACAAACAAACATGCCCCAAGGACTTCACACAAAAGAAACCTTAGAAAGATAGTAAGAAATTCAAATGCAGTACACGTTGTAATGTGTTGAATAATCTTAAGCATGTATCCTATGAATTGATCCATTAAGCTTCTCTCAAATGTGCCTAGTATACAGGCCTTGACTACTCTAATTATCCCCCCAAAATAAATACCTAAAATGTATGAAATTATCAGTTACTCAAATTCATAAACCCTTGTTTTCCAAAACATAGAAAAAAACCACCTTGACTAGAGTACATAACAGCTCTGACTAAATTATAGAGAAATCTGGAACCAGCATAGAGATATTTGAAGCTTTGAAGCAAGCTGGAACTTTGTCCAAGGCATAAGTCAAATTATTAGAGCAAAATGTATTTATGGAAAAAGAAATCAGAAAATTTCCATTAGGAACTAAGACCATGGAATTAGTAACAGGGATAAATAATGTCTCTTTGGTTTCATTTGCTTAGCAAGGAGCAGCAGCTTCTATTTTATTTCATCTCATCACAGCAGGGTTATTAATAGTGACTTTTTAACTCTACTTAGATTTCTTTTAGCCTGTTGAGACATCCCAGGGATTCTTGGAGATTTTCAAAATGATTTTGACTAATTGCATTAGGCCTCATGTTGGAATCTTAAATATATTGTAAATAAGTGGCATTTTCATGTAAGGTTATAACACACTGCTGTTTCCAGACCTTATCTGGTGACAAATGGTTGTTTATTAATAACAGCAGCTACAGCAGTAATTTACTGATTCATAATGGTTTCAAGGGAGATGCTCAATTCATACTACCTGAGAGTTCTGCCTTCATCTCTCTGATGATGCCAACATTGTCAGTTATATATATACATATATATATATTCCCAGTCTCATACCTGGATCCACCTGCTGTCTTGTGTTGCTAGTGCCCAGGCACAGAGGGTACTTCCGTGTAGAGATGTTCAAAGCCTCTTCACAACCCATTTCAGCCTCTCACTGATTCCATCTGGATGGGTCATCACAAGGTAGGTCTGCCATCCAGCTCTCACAGAAGAAACTGGCTTCTCTTTGTCCCAGAGTGAATCCATTGGTCTGGAGATCCAGCAAGACTGCCAGCCAGCAATGAGATCAGCACACACATGAACTCACAATGCCCAAATCTGGTCTGATACCCACTCTTCTTTCAGGAGGACTAGGTTTTCTCAGTTCTCTTCAGAACAGCAGAGAGGATAACAATTTATTTTCCCATCTCCTCCTCTTTTTTTATAATGATTGTGGCATAGGTGCCCTGTTAGGCACAGCATCCTGAGGTAGGACATAGTTACACAGCACAATGTATCAGTTGTGTTTTCATCATGGCAAAGTCACCCATGCTTTTCTGAAATGCGTTGCAGAACAGCACTAGTCACCTTCATAAGCTATAGGTTGGAAAGCAAGTTATTCTGTGACTGGATCACATAGATGTTTTCTATTTTCATACAAGTCCTCAGGAAAAAACCCCAACAAACCAGTACATTGCAATAGCGTCCGTTAAACAATGGAGTATGCAACAGATCTGCATATGCATGGAACACTTGCTTACAACCCTGTCCTGAATCTTGCTTTCTCCTGAACTTTTATGAATGGGGAAAACTGCCAATGCAATTAAAACTTTGGCTCCTGTGTCATTTTTGTTCCTTTTCCAAGGGGCAAACCGCTAGCCTAATCAGAATTCTGCCTGCTACTGCTATTGAAAACATAATTTCATAAACAAGTCTCCTTCCCAGGAGAAAGGAGAAAAGGCTGATGGGCTGCAGATATGTAAGGTCATCTCAATCAGCATTCCAGTGCATATGGGAAGCAGTGATTTTTTTCAGTAAGTCAAGGACTTTGAAAACTGCTTTACTGTGCACTGGGAGGGCAATAGCATTTGAAGCACAGATGCCTTGGCGATTCAGAATAAAATGAAAATCTTTTTGTAAATGCATTCCAGCTAAGCTTAAAGGCTCATTTCAGAAAGTCCTGCTGGTTAAACAAAAGTGAAAATTCCTGACTCTCTGATCCTTTGGGTTGGTATCATTTAAAACAATTGGAGAAACTGGCTTTTATTTCAGACAATGGTCAGTCTCAGTGGTGCTCATTTTGGGAGAAAGGTTCATGTTTTTAATGGAAAAACATTCAAGGTTTTTTGAGCTTTGCCTAACTGCAAAATCCCCTTAGTCATCATGCATCTTGTTATAAAAATCATCTGAGTGTCTCTTTGATCAGTCACAGATTCCAGTTGTGTATGTGCTAAGAACATTCATCTTGCATTGTCTTCAGTCACTCGGAGGTTCAGACCCGAAAGACAAAGCTGTAAATGCTTTAAGAGGCACAGGAATGCCTGAATGTACAAAATCTGTGTGATTTACCATGGGATTTCAGCATGTCCTGACTCTGGTGTGCCCATGAACGATGGAGTTTCTCAGCTCAAGTACGAAACAGAATAAAATCAAACTTTGGAAGGAAACGATTCTGAGTGCTCCTTATTAACCACACCAGTTCAGACAAAATGCTTTTTACCTGCGGCAAATGGGCTTGCTGGGAAATTCCCTTCTACCCGGGACTACAATAGAATAAAATAGATCACTTTCAATTGGATTCTCTGCACAACATCTTGATGAGGGAAGCCTGTGAAGGACCAACCATTTTGATACACCTGAGAAGGGGGTATGACCACCTCCCACAGCAGCTGCCAAACTCCAGGGCTGTTTTGTTGCTACCTTGTGTGTTACGTGACCTAGAAAACTGCATTACTAGCTTTTACTGATCCCCACTGATGCACAGATTAACGTATTGGGGTGACCAAGCTGGCAACAGGGGCTGCCGGCCACGTTCTGTGCTGAGAGGCTTTGGCTGCCATGGGCTGGACACAGCCAGTCCCGGACAGCCCCACTGCAGGGCACGTTCCTCAGCCAAGCTGGGGAACCAGGGGGTGGGAAACAGGCTCCAGAAAGGGCCAAAGGTGTGAGGAGGAGGAAGCCACGGTGGCAGCAGCAGCGTGAGGCTGAAGCTGCTGGAGGAGTGCGGGAGATGCTGCAGACCCAGAGCGGGGATCCGCTGCATCCCGAGGAGGGCAAGCGATAAAGCGATCAACTTTGCAGCCTGTGGTTAACCCATCCCGACCTGCTTTGAGATATAATCCCTCTAATATCACTTCAAGATGCATTCGTTACAAAGACAGTCACATTCTTCATTCTAGTGGCGAACAGCTGGAGTTTCACTGCAGTTGGAGAGGAGACGGAGGAAGGCACGGTTTTGTAAACTATTCTTGTCTCATTAAGAACTGCAACGTCATCTCGTTGCTACTGCCACAGACATTGCCCGTTGTCAGTCTTTGGGCTGGGAGGCACAAAAGGATCTGAAGCAGTCGCAGAGATGACCTGAAATTTAGAGGGAGAGGCTGTCAGTCCACTGCCTTCAGTTGGCTTGGGATCAAATTCTCCTTCACGGACTCGCCTCTCCCCAGAGATGCCCATGGTCTTCCCAGGTTATTTGCCATAGCTAGGAAAATGTTGTCTTGCTTGAGGCTCCACAATGTAGATGACAATGCTAATTTCATGGATCCTCAGGGAATTGAAGAATTATGCCAAAATGCATCAAGGTTTATAGGGAAAGAAAGACTCAATTTTCATGGTAACATAAAAAAGTACCATCTTAAACTCATAGTTTGGTATATTAAAAAGTAATAAATGCATTTCCTCACCTAATTAATTCTGGCCTTGAGCAAGAAAGTTTGTCAAATTCTGAATTTTCCTGCTATATAAAAGGCACTGAAGTTGCAGCTGGTAGAGCTCTTCAGCTCCTACTTTCTGAGGCTAGAGAGGAATCTCAGATGTGAACTTGTTGACATATTTCTAGCAGTTGTAATTGATGACTGTGGCTCCCTCTTCTACGCTGCTGTAATAGATGTGCTGCTGAAAGCACAGGCCTCTGATGATGTATTACTTACCCGCTAAAGGTTGTCACAAGGGGGCACTAGAAAAAGAAATACTTTAACTTTCTCTAACATAGCCGTATTCAGTTTGGGTTCAGAAAGTCATTTGGTAGTGTTCTTTCCCCTTCTTTATATATTTTTTGTTTAAAAGAGACAGTACCAGCAGCTGCCTTTTTGAAAAAAAAAACCAAAAACTTTCCTATGACAGGGATTTTAGAACATGTTTTGCCATTTAACTATATGCTCAATGTGCTGTGTTTGCCTCCTTCCAGAACTTGGAGACTACACAGTAATATTCTAGTCCCAATGAGTGGGCTAGTTTAAATGTTAAGACATAAACTTCTGCTAATAGATTTCAAATCCCCATCTTTGTCAAAGCAGTTCCTGGTTGCATAGCATCATAAAAAAAAAAAAGAGGAAGAAAAGAAAAAAAGAAGGCACAAAAATGCAAAAAAAACAACCCCCAATCACAGAGATAGCAAATACCACATTTTGGTGAAACACCTAGTTTTACAGATGTGGGAATTCAGACAGGTATGTCAATATTCTGCTGCACCATTTGTGAAGAGCACCTCTCACTGATTTCATCAGCTACCTTAACTATCACAGTTGTGGGTAGATACAGAGACAATATGCTCCATTACTGAAGCAGAGCTCAGAAGTGTATTCCCAAAGGACCTCCCACAGTCTGAAGCACTAAGGAATGGAAATTCCTTTGGATATAAAAGAATAATAGTCTAACAGTTTTCACTTCTGAGAGCTAACTTTCTATTCAGCCCTCAGCAGTTTGTTTTCAAGGGTTTTTCTGTCATTGTAGAGTGAGAACTATACTCTTCAAGAAATGTTTAGATAATATTACAAGAAGTATCAGGGCTTTTATATATATATATATATATATATATATATATATATAAAAGTGAGAAATCACTCACAAGTTCACCTGCTATTAGAAGTTAGCCAGCCAGCCTGATTTTTTATTTTCTTGGCAAATAATAGCATACCATCTCTGGAACCTTTACAAATTAGATCTTATAATTAGATTTGAAGATATTTACTAGACAAATAATGAAGAAGTTATTCTGGGACAACTGCTGGAAATCAATGAGGTATACAGACGTCACTATATTTTCAATATACGTAGCTGGTTAACTCTTTGAAGGTGAATTTCTAGTGTGCATAAGACCACTTTAATCTGAACTGAGAAAACAAAATGAAAAAAAAAAAGAGAAAAAAGAAAGAAAAAGCACCCTAAGGATCAGCATTACATAAACTTAATGCATTAGTATTATTGCATTATTGTAATAATCATCTTATCAAAACCTTCTTAGAACTTTTTTTACTAAGTATTCCTAAAGCAGTTCACACTGAAGAAAGGAAATAATGGTTTTCTCAGGGGAAATATAAAAAGACATTTGACAATGTAGGTATTTAGGAAAATCTACAAAAAGCCCCAGTGATTTATATCAGCTGATGAGGTAAAAAGAAACCAGGAGGCTCACAGTGTGGCAGTTATTAATCTCAAATTCAGTATGCCTGAAATACGTTGGTTCATGGACTTGGTATCCTGCAGCACAGAATAAACCTCTGGCTCTGATAAATTTGAATCATGAATTGAAAAGCTTGTCAAATGCAGGACATCAAGTGGCTATTGGGGAAGAGCATAGTCTGAAGCCTGTGTTTAAAAAGGACACTGATTTGGAAAGGTAAATCCAGGGTACTCAGCCAAAGTAGCCATGCATGTTGTAGACATTTTTGGAATACCTTAATGCTCCATACTACTGAAAATTTACTTTTACCTCTGCAGGGTTTTTTTTTTTTATCTGGATATTGGCTGGCGGAGTGCTACAATGAATATCAATCACACTCCAAAAGCAGTTAAGATTTGTTTTTCCTATGCAATTGTCAAAGTTACCCATATATCAATTATTTCACACCTTCATGAAATGTAGCCATGTCTTGTGTGTACCTCGGCTGTACCTCAAATACTTTGCTTAAGACGAGAGTGAAAGAGTGAAGCTGCAAACAAGAGTTGGTGCAATAAATACCTATGGACATATGATTATTCCTCTTTCTGAGAATATGTTTTGTGACAAGATACATAGGAGTTCCATACCTCTTACAGATTTGCACTGCATCAGACATATTGTTCCTTTTTTTCCCATGCACTATGGGAACAGCACAGATGTAAACAGAGTAAAATAATACCTATAAATCCTCTAATTAACAATGAGGAAATTAAGAAGCTATAAGCTAATGTTTGGTCTGTATGCCTGATGAGCTGAGAATATTGTTTCCTAACCAATGAAGGAGCTCTGCCTGCTAGAGAAAAAATAGAAATGTCACATTTTTCACAGACCCTTATTTCATAAATGCAAAGTTTAGACATATGTGACCCCAAATCAATCAGTAGTTCATAACAGCAACAACAGCTCCTCTCTTTAGATTTCAGAGGCTATAGAATCTGAAGATTGACAGAAATTAGGTAATTTATCCTCCTCCACTCATTAGATTAGGGATAATTCAGTGCCCTTCATCTTGAGAAAGCAGGGTTAGACTAGACTTTTTTCTTCTCCTACAATACCAAAACCAGAAAGTAGTAGAAGTTGATATGCAATAGGAGTCATCCAGTGCCTGCAAAAGGAGGTTGCGGAAAATAGAAGATATGGATTAAATCCACCTGTTACTGAACTGGACATGTGCTCAGATCTCTGTGAAATTGCAAGGCAGGTAATCTGTGATCTCTATCATGTTCTCCACCAAAAAATGTTTTCCAAACTGGGATTTGAGAAATAATTCAACCCTTCCCTCCTGCCAATGCATAGTAAACATCAGTACCCTACAAGCACGGTACCTCATTACATCTCCAGCTTTTAGAGTACAAGTAGCTGCTCTGAATCGTGTTGGCTAAGATGGATTGTGTTTATACCTTCTTTTTGCCCTTTGTCTTTTGACATCAGTGTTCTTTAACTGGATGAATGCAGATCACTACAAGCCAAAAAAAAATCACTCTGACTAATAATACACAGCCTAAACCTCTGGGACCAGCACTGGATGTTGGGAAAGTATGTAAAAGTACTTGAGAAAGAAAGGAGTGTGCTGATTTTACTCAGAAATATGGCAAGAGAGGACAGAATGACACAATATGCTTTGAATGTTATACAGGAGGTAGACAAAAGTAGTTCATTGCTCCTGCTTCACTGTATGTAACAGGAATATTTCCAGGTATCTTAAAGTGGAAAAATTTACAACTGATCAAATATGGGTTTTATCCCATGTACACCTGAGTTATAGATTTGTTGTATGAGATACTGTCAATATAATCTTCTTATCAAGACCTACGAAGCATCTGGGATACTCTTAGTACCCATGTGCATATTATATTTTATAACATTGCATGTTAACAGAATGCAAACAGGTTTTTTTGTTCAAGATATAAAAGGTGAAGTTAAATTGTGTCTAGTTTGTTGAACACACACAAATGTGCAGGAAAATCTTCTATCATTCACTTGGATTGGACCAAAATTTAAGGCAAGATATTTGAACAGGTAGACTAACCTAATCCTGGACGATGATTCCTGTGCTTCACATAGCTCTGTATATACCTGAAGAAAATTTTGCAAGGTATTGTTCTTCTGCTTTGCATACTGTGATAGTGATTCTGAAACTTCCGGAGACTATTTCCCTGTAAGCTTTAACATATCTATATTCCAACATGCCCTTCTCAGCTTTGGGGAATACCACAGTAAAATCAAATTTAGACTACATAATGCCATGAACCCAGTAAGAATAATATTATTTACATTTACCAGGGAAGGCCCTCATGAGAAAGGCAGCATAAAATACTAGAAGAAAGAAGAAGTGGAAGTTTCCTCCAAGACAGGTAGTGTCATTTTGTTTTGGTTTGTTTTTCATTGCTGCATCACACCCTGTGCTTAAGGATACATATGCCCAGTTTAAACCATTCAACATATTCCTACATTAATATTACCACTTTGCTATGGATTTTCATTCGCGTTGTATGAGATAGTTCAGCTGTATACAAAGACCTCTAAAACCACCCAAAGATCTAACAACTACGTAATAACAGCATTCATGATTTGCCACAAGCTTTTCATTACTTCTGAATTGTTGGGAAAAGCCCACTATCTCAAGTGATATCCCTTTAATCAGAACTTTGACATTTCTATTATGTAACATCTCTGGACGCTTAATAAAGTCCTCAATTTAGATGCAAGGAAACACGGGGAATAAAAAATTTAAATGTCTTCTTAAATTACCTCTACCTCTAGAATGTTGAACATCACTTGCCTGATGAATGGCATTACTGTTTTTACCATGATTTGATCTAGTCTATGGACCTGGACCTTTGTAACAGGCTAGGAAAGGAAGAGCTGATACTTTAAAATGTAGTTTTTCTGATAAGTCTACATTCTACCCATTTAGAGTTAAATGTGCAGCATAGAGTTTCTAGGCTCTGTCTGCAGTCAATGCAGATAAATTTCCAGATGGCAGCTCAATTCCAGTCTCAGGCAAGGTGTCTGTTTCTCCTCACCGTCTGTGAAGAGAGCTTGAAGGTAGGGTTTAATGTGGGTGTTTTCTGTGTGGGCATCACCTTTTGAACAAGTTACTCTGTGTTTCTTTTTATAGTTGAGAAGAGATAGTCAAAAAGTCATTAAAGTGTAAATGCAAAGTATCTTACCTCACAGGGGATGCCTGCATTTGGTCAGAGGAATCACAGTCTCACCCTGTAGATCGCTTCAATGTCCTGTGCTGCCCTGCCTAGCTTCCCATCTTCTTGTTCACAAGGATGTGGATTCCCAAAGGCTCTGGTCATATCTGCTTGCTCTATGCAGATGGATTGGATACCCATGTGTTCAATAAAGCTGATTTCTTCTAGTAGAATTCAGGTGGAGATAAAGGCACCTAAATTTAAGAGTCTGCTTGTGTACTATGTAATCAAGGTCCCATTGTGATAAATTATGATATAGCTAATCGAGTGGAGGGGGCACTCCAGCTTTGCTCAAAGTAGACAGTTACCTGGACTGCTTTCTGGGCTTACTTGATGCACTGACACATCTTCTCAGGGGGCAGAATGATGCTCTAAGATATATTTGTATTTCCCTCTTACTTACCACTAAGGCAGGCCTAACCAGTTGAGAAGATCTCCCTAAGTTATCCAAGACATGCCAGCCTTTCTGAAGCTACTCCAACCCACTTATACCAAGCATCCCCTGGGGAAAATCATTTGCAAAATCAGGAGGTTGAAGGAATCATCAGAGTCCCTGGATAATTTTGACTGCAGTGGCAGCCTGAGAATTTATATAAATAGGCAACCGTCCTGTTCGTTCGAGGATGGTACTCAGGATAAAAGTCATAGGTCTTCCTAAGAGTAGACACAATCTGTGCAGAGCATACATAAATTAGAAGTATCAGATGAACACAGAGAATTATGAGTTTTAGACAAGTTCAGATCAGAGCTTTAGCCTAAACCTCAAGCACCAACAGGACAAGCAGCTAATCAGGTTAGCGTGAAGGCCACCAAGGAGCATTGTGAAATCAATCGGCACATCATTTTAATGCTCTCTGGAGACAAAGGAACTCAATAAATTATGGATTCCTATGCTGCCTGGGACATAGCACATTGGTGCTAATAAACACGTTATGGTGTGAAATACAGTATGGCTTGCGAATAATAATAACTTGGAGCAGAAGAAAGGCTATAAAAAGAGGGAAGTTGTGGGAGAAATGGCTTAAAAACCTAAGTTTTCTTCTTTTTTACATAACTTTTCTTCAGGTAGATAAATGGATGCCATGCATTTGAATGAGTAGACATTTATGTCTCAAAGAGCACTTTGTTGAGGCTAACAGAGATCATTATCATAAATAGCCACAATCTGGTATATCATACAGCATAAAGCCTTATACCATGGTTCTTGAATAAAACCTACCAGAATGGATGGTTGATAGGTGGAAGATGTATTTTTAAACAGAAAGACATACAATCTGTGTTTAAGGGCACAGAATGATAATGAAATCCACAATCTTTGGAAAATATGCTTACCAATGCTGTTGAAAACTAGCGATGTACATTTTAGCTCCACTTACCTTGTACTGCTTCAATTTTCTTGTTGTTGATGTCCATTCAGTGCACTGACTTTTGCTGCATTCTATTAGATTAAAGCATGCTTTAACATGTTCTCTTTGTGAAGATGCTCTAAGACCTTGATTGAACCATATCCAAAATCCTTTAAAGTTAAATGGAATCTTCTATTTTTTATGCCAGGAATAATACTCAGAAAGGATAAAAGACTGCGAGGTTAGTTTATTAAACCCATACAATATGGATTTTTGAGTACCACCAGGATTATGGACATTCTCATATTTAGTTTCATGAAAGTAATCTGTTGAAAAATCAAAATCCTACAACTCCAAAGCAAACCATTGCAACAATGTTTTATCTGCTTTATTCTCGTAGCAGCATAAATCTTAGACACATATAATTAGACTTAAGTTACAGAAGACCTCATGAGGTCATCAGTTCCAATCCACAAGGCAAAGCAGAGTTGGCTAATAATAAGTCAGGATGCTAGGCATCCTTATTATAGTCAAAGCAACAATCCACTCACAAAGTATGGAGGTAATAACGTATAACAAATAGCTAGGATGAGAACATTTTCATATACATTTTGTTGTGTTGGCATTTTCAAATGGAAGATTGTTCTATCAGAAAATTTCAAGCCCCTTTTATTCACTCTATTTTTTTTTTTAACTGAATCGATGGTGAAAGCAAAAAAAAAAAAAAAAAAGAAAATTAATGAAAGGTTAAAAAGACAAGTTTGAGAAAAGGAATGGTTTGAATGGCTAAATTTTCTTGTGAGTCAATGAAAGTATCTGCAGAAAATGTGTCTTTTCTGGGACAGTTATCTGGTTATATACACCTAGCTTAGGCATTCAGAGGAAGGCAAACTCCTACAACGACCGTTCAAACTTACTCAAAACAAATCATGTTTAATATGAATATGAAATTAGAAAGAGTAAATGCTGGGTTATCAGCCCTTCTCACAGCAGGATTTTTCTGCTCTGGCAGTAAGCGTAGATTGGTGATCTTATTTCATGTCTGTAGTGCTCTGAAGGATGCAATGCTACTGACAGGATTTGTAACTGTTGCCTAAATG
This sequence comes from Todiramphus chloris collaris, assembly GCA_025345505.1. Classification (NCBI taxonomy): domain Eukaryota; kingdom Metazoa; phylum Chordata; class Aves; order Coraciiformes; family Alcedinidae; genus Todiramphus; species Todiramphus chloris. The sequence goes on along the minus strand of JANVCC010000125.1, from coordinate 3,442,329 downwards.
GGGCATAGATTTCTGCAAGAAAAGAAAAAAAAAAAGAGTAACTTTCACTTCTATGCCCAAGAGAACACACAAAATGACAGAAGGAGTCAGACAGAAAAGTCAATTATAAGAATGATGAATTCTTTCTGTAAGTATCACATGTTCCAAGCACTCAATTCAGCTATTAGCTAGCAAATGTGGAACAACTAACTGTAATTACCCTTTCTAAAGACAGAATCTGTTTGCAGAATTCAGTGTCATGGGCTTCACTGCACTGATGGCTGTATTTAGCCTATTTGGAGGAAAAACACATGCTGGAACTTAAGATCAGTATTCTTATTATTTATTTTCCTATATGCCTAAATGAACAAAATCATAAAATGCCCCAAGGAAAGTTGTTTAAAATCTACTAGGCAGGATACCAATAAAAACATACCATGATTCTTTAAAAGAATATGCATACTATGTATGCACACATATACACATGTACATATAATTTATATACACGCATTAAATTTGTGCATAGAGAATAAAATAGATGATATATAATTTTAAAACAAATTACTACTATAAAAACTATTTTAAAAGTTCATATATACGTGCATATAATACATAGAGATTTTAGTTATAATTATATATTAACTATATACACATATACAAAATTCACCCAAAATAATCCTACATTTTTTTAACCCATTGCAATAATATTTCTGAAACTGTATTGAGGATGTATCATGTGAGACAGATACCTGATTAATTGTGGCAAAGCTTCTCAAAAAACTACTTCATGTACTTGAAGCAAGAATAGCTTGTCTGTTTATCCAGCATAAATGGTGAAGTGACTGCAATAATTCAGAAACCTCACTGGGTTTTCCAGAGCTTGTCTGGGCATCCTGTATCCTAACAGTTTATTCTCCAGGTTGTTTCAAAATACAAGAGAAAAAACATCACTTGCTCTCCAGCTGTCTAAGGTGTTCTACTGCAGTGGCCAAGGAGGAATCATGCTCTCTACTTCATAACAGTGCATTTAGAATGCTTTATTTACTTATTCACCTCAACAGGAACAAAAATAATGTGAAACTTTTTAAGTTGTTCAAGTTACATATTTGAACTGATACTTGCACCAAGCATAATGAGGAAGAAGACCTATGAAGTAAGATGCTCTTGAGGCCATTCTTATTTCCCATTTGCATTCACTTCCACTTTTTCAGCACCATAAAAACAATAAATTAAGGGAATTTTGCATTTCCATGGGAAAAATTAATTCAAGGAATTCCCTATTCTGATTTATGACTCAGAATGGATGAAGAACAAAAGGAAGAGAAAGGAATCACTGACTGAAATGATTGCATTTTTTTGTCAATGTAAAGTTATTAATCCTAATAGCATTCCCCATCAAATGTATTGTAGAACTATTCACTAACAAAAAAAAAGTAAAGAAGTGTGTTAAAGCAATATTTCCTGTAGATAAGAAATCTGTGCTCATCTGAGCATCCAAGACTTTTTGAGGTGAACTGGGAGCTGAAAAGAATGTTTAATTCAGTGGTGAAATGGGTATCTGAATATAAAATATATCCAAGCAGAAATCTCTGGCTTGCTAAAATTTATCCTAGATCCACAAGTTTCAAGCAGTAAACTAGGGGTTCTTTCATCATCCATCATTTTTCTTGGCCAGGGATTGCTGTCATATGAGGAAATCTGTAGAAAAGATGCAAGACCTCTTATGTGCCAGTGAAAGCACTAGAATGACTTGCATTTCCAGAACAGAAATAGCTTACAGAAAAGTCAAATAAAATTAAGTCCTTAAGCCACATGTCCCAGTAAGTGCCTGACCAGTGCCTTCACGAGACTTCCCTTGTATTCTGGGGCTGTTGGACCAAGCACGCTTAGAAGAAGTAAAATACAAGGAATTGTGAGATTGTTCTACTACCTTAGGAGGAAGAAATGAGGGATGGACATCTCTCATATGACAACTTGCCCTACTCAAATGGACCCTTGTTAATTTGCTCTGGCACAGTGGGGAAGTTCTGAAGTGTTTGTATTAATCGTGGTTTTGAATCATCTGGCAATATCCATAAAATATTATAAATAATAGCTGAACAACTGGGTTCTGATATATTGCCTGAAATCCAGACAAAGTGGCTTGTTCTCTGCTAAAATCCACACCATTATTGCCTCATAAAATGGGGCATTCATCTCTTCAGTGTAATTTACTATCTAAAAATGAATAATAAAACAACACCAACCTGTGACTGCCATCTATGGGCCCAGTTCTGCAGCCCTTCCCGTGTGAGAGCTACCATGGAAGCCAAGATTTAAGTGCTACAGAAGACCTCAGTACTACTAAAATGAGATTTATTTTATGTGTTTGTTTTCAAATACATACATTTGACAGTGCTGAGGCTTTTATTTTCCCAATTAAAGAAATATCATTGTTTATAGAGTGCTTAAATCCAGGGCATTATGTTTATGATATCCACCCTCCCCTGCACAAGAAGAGTCAGCTGAAATAAGACTGAGAGAAGAGAGAACAAAGGCATTTCTAGGGTGTATCCTGGGCAGTCAACCTTTATTTCTTGTGTGATAAGCTCAAAGAAATGTTCCCCTCCCTTCAAGAACCCTTGATGAAACCGCTGCAGAGTGGAAAGAGCTAGCAGTGATTCTTTGCCAAAATGGAAGGGTGTATGCTCTAACCCTCTGATGGGTCTGCCAGTTAACATTGTGTATTTATTCTGCCATCTCGTTAAAAATGGAGCATACTTAGTAAGCTCATGGACAGTGCTGGACTAGAAATACCTTGGAGACCAACATTAGAATTCAAAATCACCTTGGTGAACTGGTGCACAAAAGAAAGAAAGTGATTCAGTAAAGACAAGAATAAAATGATACAGTTGAGTTTGGACTTAATCTGACCATATCCGAACCACAAAAGTATTAAGGCTCTAGTCCAATTTGGTCATCTGGATCCCTTACAGATAATGAAAACAGACTCCCCAAGAAAGTGAATCAACCTTCCCATTTAAGATATCTGTTGTAGGAAGGAATAGTATCACCCTTTGAGGTGGTTAAGTCTTTCCAGGATGACCACTGAGACCAACAAATACGTTACCCTTGACTAGATGCTGGATTCTCGCTACTCTGGAGCTGATGGTGATAGAGAGGATCTTTTCCATTGTTTTGTAACTTAAAGTAAAAAAGTGACACTGTGGACAGTAGTTTGTCAGTGAAGGATTTGGGGATTAGAATGGATCAAGAGCTTAACAGGAATAAGAGTGTCATGCTGTCACAAGGAGGGGAGGACATCAGAGCTAGTCCTTCCATTCCACTTAGCACTGGGAAGCTGTCAGTTGGATACATTCATTTCTGGGCACTGAATTTCAATAAAAATGTAAATCAACTGGAGACAGTCCAGAAGATCACACTAGGAGTGATCAAAGGTCTACAACACACGCCTTTAATGGGAACACTGAAAGAGCTGGAATTGGTTTTGCTAAAACTGGGGAGAATTGAGACAAAAGACAAGGTAACAAAAATGTAGTTTGGCCTAAATAAAATCTTGCAATTGGTACCAAGGAAGACTGCCTGTGAGGTGGCTGAATCTTGATCACTAGTGATTTTGATAAGCCAGGCATCTACATATTCTTTAGCTATGAGTGATATTATTTCAAGAGGTGGAACAGGTCAGTGACATTGTTGAGGAATTCACTTTTTTGGGGAATGAAAAAGAGTTTGTGTTATGCTGTGTTGTCAAAGTAGTCTATTAATCCAACCGAATAAGGATGTGTTTGTAACAGAAAGCTCACTCATTACTTTTAAACCATTCTTCTTCATTCTGTTTACTTCTTTCTTTGCATACAGGAGTTTGTGCACTAGCGTTTAAACTACTTGTGTTTTCCAGCTCACCTTCCAGTTAACAAAATTCATCGAAGCCATGGTCCACAGGCTGGACAATGCTGAACTACATAACCTCTTGAACTGCCTTTTAGACCTGCCTTACTGCAAGGTCACAGTAAAAAACCCACAAGAGTCTCTTTTAAAAATCAGTGGCATCACACAGGTCCTTGAAGTTTGCCACATACTTAAGGAATTTGCTCAATAGGAGACTAAAACCATAGTAACTGAGTGGTGAATCAGGCTTCACATTTTATCTGTATATATAAAAAAGTTGAATGTAGAATTCCCTTCTCATGCCAAAAGAATGGCTATTTCTGGACCTTTATTGCATTTTTAATCCCTCTAAATATTTCATCTTTATAGATTGTATTATTTATATATTACAATCCTTGTCATCCCCTCAAGCTGTGTCAGGACACTAGTTCTCCCTGTACAAAATAAATTGCTTATAAATTTTTTCTTCAGGGGAACTTGGACACGAATAGCAATGTGCACTCCTTCTATGTCACAGATAACAGGCTGATAAATTGTTGTTCTTGCACCTGTTTTGAATTTCTTGCCCTGAAGCGTGTGCATTCCTCTGTACAATACAAGGTAGCTCATTATAAAACATAGACTATTTTAGGAGTTATCTCACCTAACTTTGAACAACTAATTTTGGTGTGCCTAGCCTAAATTAGTTAGCTACATTTTCCAAATGCTCAGAGGAGTTAGACAAGCAGTTCCAAGAGGTGTTTTAGCCCAGCTGATCTGAATTATCCTCTGGAGACACCTGGCGGAGATCACAACCAACTTAGACAGCTGGAGGAGAGACAGACTTAGCCTGAAGAAGAAGAGAAGGCTCTCAGGAGACCTTATAGAGGCCTTCCAGTACCTGAAGAAGGCCTCCAGGAAAGCTGGAGAGGGGCTGTTTACAAGGGCATTTCGTGATAGGATGGGAGGCAATGGTTTTAAACCATTTTAAACCAGAGAAGGGTAGATTTAGATTAGAGGTTAGGAAGAAGTTCTTTACTATGAGGGTAGTGGAACACTGGTACAGGTTGCCCAGGGAGCCCCATCCCTGGAGACATTCAAGGTCAGGCTTGATGAGGCTCTGAGCAACCTGATCTATTTGAGGATGTCCCTGCTTACTACAGGAGGTTTAGACTAGATGACCTTTAGAAGTCATTTCCAACGCAAGGCATTCTATGATTCTGTGATCTTTATTTCCTAAAGTGTGATGGGAATGCATCTAAACCTTAAAAAAAGATTCTTCCCTAGCTTTGTCAGATAGGTGTATGGGAGTTAGTGGTCATATTAAGGTTTCATAGCTAGCTGCTCCCAGAACAGTGATTTAAATGGAACAATGTCCATTAGGAATCTACCTAAGGAATCCAGCTCTATCATCTTTCTTCTTCCATGCCTTCTTCTTGCTGAATCTCATGCTTCAGCTTATGTGTCTACTCCATGAGTAAAACAATTTTTCTATGGTGGATCTCCACAAATCAGGAAATTGCATCAATAAGACTAGAAAAGCACCCTTAATTCTGCTGTTTCAGTCTTCCTGACTGTATTTCTTCCACAATCATCAACTTTGTCCAGACATGTTCAACAGAAGGGGCAAAATCACAAAATTAGGTCCTATGAAGGGAAAAGGCAATAAGAGAGATGAGAGTTCCTATCAGTGCTCCTATTCAGAGAATGGTGCAGTGTTTGATCATCCTTAATTAGAGAATCCATACCATGACAGAGCTTTATAAACATCCTAAGCATCAGAAAAAGACTTAATCAGCCCTTATGCTTTATTAGGTAACCAAGAATCTAGAATCCAATTCAAGTAGAAAATAGGCTTCAACAGCTTTACTGCTCTAGGCATAGCCTCTTTATGCATGTTTCCCATGTTTGTCCATGTTTATGTTTTTTTTCCATGTTTTCCATGTTTATGTACATAAAAAACATCAATTCATCTTAGAGTGAAACTGGTGGTGTGTGCAGACATCCAGTTTCGGGTTTTGCCATGCTTTGAGATATGAAAAATGCCTCTCACTGAAAAATATTTTCAAGAAATTGGGATGCTGAGGCATGTTAAATCATGAAGGACAGATTAAAGCTGCATATCAGTGTGGAAAGTACGATAGAGTGAGGACTGGAAAGAGAGACCATAAGTTGAGAGAGTAAAAAACATTTTTCTGCTATTTGCAGAATTACCTTGATCATGAGTGTGTAAAGCAAGCAAAAACTTGGGATACTGATTAGCAAGCTGGGGTGGTTAGGTGGTCCTCACTGATATGCCCTTGAGACCTCTCAGTTATGCTATTTCATCCAGAGTCATTTAGCCTTGAATCCCCTTTGCCACTCAATGCTGTATCTCTTAATCTTACCCATCTCATGTTCGCTGTAAAACTGCATCTCAGCAAGAGTCCAGCACATCTATCTTTGCTCATACAGCATTAAGCATTAATTAACATGCCAGAGTTCCTCAGGAGCAGGAGTATGTTGGAACTGAATTGTGAAATAGTCAAGGCTGGGAGAACCCTCTTCTGGATGCATACAGATAAGGCAGTGGGTGGTTGGATGTTGTCGTAGGAGAATGTTGAGCTGTCAGTGGAAGGAAGAAGCACCCTTCAAAAGCTATACCGCTGGACAGCAGATCCAAGTGCTCCACCAAACAATAAGAACACACATATAAAGTGTGAAGTATGGGCAATATGTATCAGCAGCTGGTGTGGAGATTGCACAGGACACATACCTGATAGCTCACGGGGTGGCTTTTAGGTGTTTGTGGTGTCCTCCTTCCCCTGAGAGAGCAAAACCAGCCACAGCCCTGATCCAACCCCACATCCTGTGGAGACAGAGGGGAGCCTGGCAGCAGTGGCAGTGTAAAAGACTGATAGGCAGCCCTTGAAGGTCTCACAAGCAAACACACAAACTCTACAAGTTGTATTGTTTCAATCACAGTCATGGCTGCATCTAATCAGCCTGAATCTTCTAACTTGGAATCCTTTCCCAGAATGGAGTTTCCCTACTCAGAGTATTTGAAAAGGATTTTTCCCAAGTAGAGTCTACTCCCGCCAACATTACTGCCAAAGTAGAAATTGGTTTGTTTGATCACTGAAATTGCACACGTGTCTGTGCAAGACACTGGATACTTGAATTTTTTTAGATTTAAATACATTATTTATTAATTTTCATCACTACAGCTTTTCTTATTTTTGCTTCTTCTGTTTCTTCACTGATTTTTAAAATGCAAGGGTCAAATTAGGCCTGAAGGCCACCTTTTCACTTACTGTTGAGTTATACAACATAGAAGAAATACAGAGGATATAATATTGAGCTATATAACATAAAAGTATTAACTAGGAATTAAGAAATATACAGGACATAATTATGTGTTTAAATAGCTTTTTTCTCTGGGACATTTCAGCTGATGTCTCTGTCACCTTTTATGAGATTTTATCAACAATTATTGATGTATTGCTACAAACCAACAATCATAGATACAATTTCATCTATGAAGACTCTCATGCCACACAAGAAATCACCTCCCTCATAAAAAAAACCCAACCCTTCCACATATGTGTTAGAATCACAGGATCACAGAATAGGTTTGGAAAGGGACCATAAAGATCACCTAGTTCCAACCCCCCCTACCATGTGCAAGAACACCTTCCACTACATCAGGTTGCTCAAAGCCCTCTGCAACCTGATGGTGATGCTTCCAGGGATGGGGCATCCACAACTTGTCTGAGCAACCTGTTCCAATGTCTCATCACCCTCATCACAAAAGATGTCTTCCTTATATCTAATGTAAATCTACCCTCTTTTAGTTTAAAGTTGTTACCACATCACTAGATATGACAGGACAACACATAACACGTGACATTAATGATTCTGTGATTCTACAACCTGGTAAAAAGTCTCTATTTTTCTTAAAAGCCCCCTTTCTATATTGAAAAATTGCAATAAAGTCTCCCTCGAGTCTTCTCCAGGCCACAAGATGAATTCTCAACTTTTCTTCATATAATATATGTCCATCCAATAGTCTGGCCATGTTGGCTGTCTCTACCTCCCTACTGTCTGGATATAGTGGCTATTTCAGTTCTGCATATTTTCTCAACATCCATTTAGAGAGGGTTGTGAAGTGTAAATTTGTTATTAGTTCATTCAGATATTTAAGTGAAAAAATGTATGTAGTAATTCCTTCAGTTTGGGTTGGTTTTTCTTACGCAAGAAAAAACTATTTATTTTGGGAAAATGTGTGGTTTTTTGGAAAAGTTTCACCAGTTCATTTGATTGATTTTTTTGTTGTTGTCTTTAATTAGCTTCCAACTGAAATGTGAACACTTAGTTGCTAGAAAGCAAACAACAGAGCTCTTAATTTTCAGCTTTTTAGTGGAAAACATTTCACAATTAGTTGTAGTGCTGTCATGCTGCCTCTGTTCATAAAATTGTTTCTTTCTCTTAATTCCAAGGATTACATCTGCAAATAAAACTGTGTGAGAACTGCTCAACTGGATCAGTCATCAGTCCCTTTTGCCCAAAATTCAGTCTCTGAGAGGAAAATATAACAGATATGAATGAAAATAGTACCAGAAATGAGACAAGTATAGATTAATATTACCCTATATATATCAGAATCACAGAATCACAGATTCACAGAATTCTAGGGGCTAGAGAGGCCTCTGGAGACCATCTCATCCAACCCCTCTGCTAAAGCAGCTTCACCCAGAGCAGGTTGCACGGGATCACATCCAGGTGGATTTTGAAAGCCTCCAGAGAAGGAGACTTCACAGTCTCTCTGGGCAGCCCGTTCCAGGTTCTGTCATCCTCACAGGAAAGAAGTTTTCCTGATGCTGAGGTGGAACTTCCAGTGTTCCAGTTTGTGGCTGTTGCCCCTTTCCTATCACTGGGCACCACTGAAAGGAGACTGGCCCCATCCTCTTGACACACAGTTTTCTGATATTTATAAACATTGATCCGATCCCCTCTCAGCCTTCTGTTCTCCAGGATAAACAGCCCCAGTTCTCTCAGCTGTTCCTCAGAGATTTTCCAGTCTCTTGATAAACCTCGTAGCCATTGGACCCTCTCCAGTAGTTCCCTGTCTCTCTTGAACTGGGGAGCCCAGAACTGAACACAATACTCCAGATGTGGCCTCACCAGGTTAGAGTAGAGGGGCAGGAGAACATCCTTCAACCTCCTGCCCACACTCTTCTTTGTGCACCCCAGAGATTTACACCTGCCCAAGAAGTTGTTTGCATCTGAATCATTCTACTTCACAACTGCTGATATATCTCTTCTCTGTGAATTTGGCAAAGCCCTTTTTGAGTCTATGTATATATTTGCCTCCCAGAACAGCCTCTGATGATGATTTCCATGACTGAATCATGCTGTTTTGGGTTTGTTTTTTTTTCTTTAACAATGTAAATTATTCATTTTATGTAAAACTGTGTAAAATTCTTCTATTTCTTTCAAGTCTACTACCTGATCACTTGGGATTTTATGCCAAAGTTATGTAGAAGCTTGCACAGAATAGCAAGGGAACTATGTTCAACTACATACAGAAAAGCCTGTTGATTTTTGCCGTTGCAAATTATGCAGTGGGGTTTCCTGTGAGTAAGCATACAGCTGCTGTGCACAAAATGTCTTTAAAATTAGTCTTTTCTGTCATGCTTTCTCACATTTGTGTTGTAGCATCATTCCTCATCATTCTCAGAGTACTCCAGGAAACCTAGAAATGATCTGTTAAGCTCTGTAACTGACCCTTTGGGGAAAAAAATAGATTAGCATCAATAGCCAAATATTTCTCACCTTCATGCCCATCAGCCTTCATTTTCCTGTGCTTCATGTCATATACCTCCATTGAATAGGTTTGGGCTAGATGAACTTTAAAGGTCTATTCCTACCCAAACCATTCTGTGATTTTATGTTACTCTTCCAAATGTCATAGTCTTATTCTGACATATAAGTAGTCTCAATTTTATAAGAGCTTGTAGTGATATGATGAGGGGTGATGGCTTCAAACTGGAAGAGGTTAGGTTTAGAGATTAGAAAGAAGTTCTTCCTTAAGAGGTTGGTGAGACACTGGAACGGAGTGCCCAGGGAAGCTGTGGATGCTCCATCACTGGTTGTCTTCAAGACCAGGTTGGATGGGGCTTTGAACAACCTGCTCTAGTGGGAGGTGTTCCTACCCATGACAGGGGGGTTGGAATAAAATCATCTTTAAGGCCCCTTCCCCAAACCATTCTGTGAATCTGTGATTCTATGATTCAATATTCACTGTCTTTCTCTACCTTTCTAGTTGCTGTCAGGGTGGTTTTTAGTCAGCGTAGTTCACTGTGTTTGTCTGGACAGACAAAGTATCACTGATCTGCTTATGTAACTTTAAGTCATCATGACGAGGATGCATCAAGCTTACCATGCACATGAAGCAGTGCTGCTCACAGCAAGATTTCATTAGATGAACTGGCATCCTGGTGAGTTTGGAAGAGTTCTAAGTATTGGAAATGTCCTGGAAATTATTTGACACCCCTGAGGCATGATTATCCTTCCCTATTGGACTTGTGAATGTTGTTTGCAGTATCAAAACTTTGCAGGCAATTTTAGGCATACATTATTGTTTCACTTCATAGTTCAATTTTAATTATACTCTTATGCAACTGTGGAAAAGCAAATATGACATTCTTAACTCTCAGGATTAGCCAGACTGTCTGCTATGTAAACAGAAGCAATTGGGGAAATCTTTTGACTTATGCTTTTTGGTAAATTGTTCATAAACCAAAAAAAATGCCAAAGGTTTCTTCGGGATTTATGGATCCTGAATGGATCCCTTGATCTCTGCTAAGAGTTCAGTTTATGGAGCAGTTTCTCTCTAAGCAGAGACACTAACACATCTCTCTCTTCGATTAGGCTGTTTGTTTTCACAAAATACTTAAGATAATATTTCTAAATTCTGCCTCTCTGTTAAACTTGTCTGAAATTGGCCCATATTCCACATATGTAAACAGCAGTGTTATTTGCATATTACTTTTGAGACTGAGTTACTGGTCTCTGTCTGGACAGTATAGCTTAGGAATCTGAGCTGATATAGCTGGCCTGGGTTAAAATATAATGGGAATGGCCACTGCACAAATCTTTTCTTACATCATACAGTTGAAGCTGTCCCCACTGAGAACCATACCCCAAAGCTGGATAGCTTTATGTGGAAACTACAGCCTGGGAGCCTTACACATGCAGGATCAAAAAGATGAAAAGAAGCAGGAAGATCAGCCACAAATAAAATTGACAAGACAATTTTTCATCTGAAAGTGCAATTTAATCTAAACATTTCAAAGTAATGTGCCCTGTTTCAGTGGCATTTTTAACGTGAAAATGATAAAATTAACTGTAATCACTTCATCTTTTAGTTCTGACAAAGTCAAAATGTTTTCTTTTCAATAAAGCAAAACCTATCTTTTTAATTTCCCTTTATGTTAATAACATTCCCACTGGATGTAGCCCTTTCTATTGTGCAGAAAGTATTGAATAAAAGCTACTGCACACTAATGAAACATAGCAGATGATACCAAATAGCAATTTTTCTCTAATGGGGAAAAATAAATATTTTTTGCATTTTTAAGAAATCAAATTTTGTCATGTTGAAATTCTGTGTGGGAAACCTGTTTGTTGATCTGGTCTTGGTGCTAGGCATGTATGAACTAACTTGTATCTGGAGAATACTAAGGAGGGGAAGCAGGATGCAGCACAATGACCATGCAAAGTATCATGGCTAACATTTGGCTGTTCCTTGTGAGACTTACATTAATTCCTGTTTCTAGTGGTTCCGTTTCTACCGCATCTTACTTGTGGTCCTTCAGAAAATCTTCTCTTTTGTAGAAAGCAAGCCTGAAAACACAAGCACCGACAGAGCATCTCCCTGAGGTGTGTCAGGCTACAAATTCTCCACGTGACAGCAGCTGTCTTGTTAGCAGCGTGTGGCAAGAAATGTGGCACGTTAAGGGTATTTAAAACGTTCTCCAAGATTATTTCAAGGGATATAGATACAGCCACTGAGACAGGAAAACCCATTCTCCTCCTCTAAGGTCCTTTGAAATCAGCAATGCCTTTTCATTAATTTAGCTGACTTCAGCTAAGGCTTAGCCATGCAAAAGGTGTTTCTCCTTCCATGGAAGAAGTGGAAAGCTCAATAATTAACACTAGAAGGCTAATGCAACATGGGCTGGGCTCGTTTGCTGCTTTACAAAATCAAGAGAGTAAAGACATTTCGCTTAAGTCCTTTCAACATGCACCCAGACCACTCTCAACTGTCTTTTCCTTCTGCCTCTGTTAATCCAAATTAATAGTGTAATCAAAATGTGACCCCTACTAAAATGTTCCCAGCAGTTTAAGGAGGAAAATTAAGCAGGAAAGACTAGTTTTTCTGGCTGTATCTGAACAGCAAGCCATGTTTTTAAAAATAAAATAATGTAGCCTCAGGCTGTTTATCTGAACATGATTGGAGCCAGGGGATTTGTATGGGTACCCACAGTTATAAATAAACGCACTGAGTTTTCAACACATGTCAGATTTTATAGTCATATAACTGATCCCAGAGCTCTTAGATAAGAGGGATGTTCTGATAAGCAGAGCTCTCACTGTATTTTCAATTTTACCCTCATTATTTTTAGAGAAAATCCAAAGGAGACAATTGCAGTAAATGTGATGAAAAGTCCATTGAGATATAACAGTGAAACCAACCTCTGAATAGGCTGGGAATTTAACTAATGCTGCAGAAGATAATTGCCAGGAGTCAACTGGGTGAGAAGTTGGGCATAATTTCTGGGAATTATGAGTATTTTCAGAGGACTGACAGTGCTGGCATGCATAGTTCTGCTTTCACAGTATGCAGACCTTGCCTTGCAGTCTCAGAGCGTCCTGGACAGCTGCCAAAAGTAAGTGTTATAATGGAAGATATTTTTTTTTACATATTTTCACTTAACAAGAAGAAAAGTGAATAGCTGACTCCACTGTTTTAAACCCAACAGAACATGTGGTATATAAATGCATATTAGAAGCAGGTATGCAAAGTTGTGCTCACAGGATTGATAGTTGTTTTGGAAACAAGTCTTTCAGGATGATGAAGACACAGCTATGAAGTCTCCTACTAAAGTACCTAAAGCTCTTCTGAGGTGGAAGTTGAATATGCTGCAGTAGGTACAGATAGTACTGGGTATTGTTGATTGTGTTACTTAGCTGCTCCCACCTCAGCAAACCAAAGCCTTCCAAAGTTGTGAGGACACTTCCACACTTTATTTTTCAGGTGACACTGAAGGCAACAAACAGCCGTGTGAGGGAGAAAATAAGTACTGCAATGTCCTCTTTTGAGGAACTTCAGACACTTTTCTATTTGTTTACAGACTGTTAAAAGGATACTTATTTGGAAGAGCAAAACAGATAGGGAAGAGTAGTATTTGTCACCCTGCTGGAAGCAGAAACATTGTAGAGTCGAGTCTAAGCCAAGGAAGTCTTTAAGCAGTCTTCTCTGATTAAACCACTGACTGGGCCAGCATCACACACTCCATCTGTGTCAGTATGGGCGATCCTTTATGGCATTGTTTTCACTAAGACCCAGCTTGCCTTTTCATCCAAGTCAAAGTGGTGTAGAAGAGGAAGTTTATCAGGGTAGTACACCCTATTAAAGAGATATAAGAGACATAAAGCCTATTGAGAGGCACTCAGTCCTGGATAAGCAGGAAACTGGGATGGGTAGAGTTCATATGAGAGAGCAGGAGAACAAACTTGCCAGAACCTGACCAGAAGGATAAGTCATCTGTGCTAGGTAAGCAAAGATCCAAGCCTACTTTTGTCACAGGTGCCACTTATACTATTTGCCATCCAATGTGTTCTAAACAATGACCTCAGTTCTCTGAGTAGCCAGTGCCTTGATGTTGTCCGCTATGCATGACCATCTGTCCACCAGCACTTTCTCCAACTTCAGCTCTTCCAGAGAACCATCTATGTACTTGACTATAGGTGTACCCATAGGAATGAAGAGTACACACAAGCTATGGACCTCCTCATGTTTGTATCCTCTTCCAGACTTGCTCTTCAATACTAGTAAGCATGTTAGTGCTTGCTCTGGGTTTTGTGAGCATGTGGAAACACCACAAAATGACTTGGAATGCACATTCAGGTGACGCAAGGGAGCGTGGATGTTTTATATATTCTCTCCAGGGAATAGAAGAGGGACTCTGACACTCTCAATCATTTCTCTCTCTTCCTCCTCAAAATAATCAGAAAGCTTTTCCCTTTAGCATTGCATTCATCTTATATTATGTATCTATCTTACAGTTCATTGGTGAACTGTGCTACTATGAGGAGGAAAAAACAGGGTTTTTTCAGTAATCAGGAGGAAGGAGGAAGACGTGGATACATATGGACACAAACATGCAAAGCTCCAGGAGGGAGAATCAATTCACACTGAAGACCGTTTGCTCATCCATCTATGTTTGCTAGGTAATTTAGACCTCAAAAGCACCACAGTTAGCACAAGAAAACAGCATTACTTGTTACTGTTCAAGGTGAATAATGTGGCCTTCTGAGGCCAGGGTCATTATCTCTCTGAGTCTGCTTGTGGCAAGGTAGAGGAAAGAAATATAGTGTCTATCTAAGAAGACCAATATTTTCAATTCAGATGTGCTTTGTATGAAACAGAATCTCAGTATTTTATGGGGTACAGCATCGTTTTTTACAATATTTACTTGGGGCTGGCAGAAAGAACTAATACTGTTGAGCCAAAGCCCTAGAATTGGACAAGTTAATCACAGCAGTGGTCACACTTTTCCGTATCAATCATAGGATATCTTCCAAGGATAACAGGAAATAGTGAAAACAAAGGAGTCCTATATAAGTAAGTCAAAGCCAGGATGATGGTGTTAAAGCTGAGCTTTATATTTGGCCATTGTGCAGAAGGATATATCCAAACTGCTTGAATTCAGTCTAAACAGGATTCATCCACACTAAATTCAGATGCCTGAAGTGTAGGTGTCTATGCTAAACCAAGTTATCTGATATTCTGCTGTAGCTGGAGGACACTGAGTCAACAGAACAACAAGAGTTTAGGGTACAATTCCTGTGATTCAGTGTGTAGGTATCTACATCAGGAAGACTTGAATTAGACACTAAAATCCACCAATTCTATTGACTACAGACTCAGTTAAGGTAGCTAAAGAAGAGCATCCAGTGCTATTGGAGATACCCTAGCATATCACTTTAGTTTGGCAGTCTAAGGTTCTCCCAAAGGTCTGGTGTCCTATCTGTCTGATATCTCAGGTACATTAAAGCATTTCAGAATCACTAAATACCAAGGCGTAACCAACTGATTTCAGTCCCACCTCTTCACTGGCAATGAAGATTGGGGTGTTTTGATCAGCTGTAGACAGCTTTCAATAACTCTTCAGATGGATTTCACTTTCTTACCCACCAAAGGCATTACCACATCTAATGTCAGGGCATGACTGAAATATCAATATCTCCCACTTCTCACAGAGATGGCAATTTCAATTCAAGCTATGAAAGAAGGAAGACATTTGAAATATCTAAGTTGAATGGGTCATTTAATAAGGATGATGGTTATTTAGGAATTAGGTATGGGGCCAAGATGACAAAATTAGCATTATTGTCAAATTAACTTGATAAAATGCCTACCATTCCCTCCCATTCATTCCCTAATCTCTACAGGACTCAAAGCTTTTCTGCCTTAAGTAGCTGACAGCCTGATTTACTCATCACTTTCCCATTTTGTCATTGTTGACAACACCATTAAGTTCAAAAGCAATTCAAATGAGTCCTAAAGTAGTCCTGACCAGATTTTGACTTTTCCCTTAGCGGGTTATAAATAGGAGCTGCTTCCCTCTTTGCTGAACTGTAAAATAGTTGGATCATGTGAAGAAGAAAAGATCCTAGCAGTAGAACTAGCATTCTTGCATGTGAGTAAGGCTAAAACATCTGGAAAAAGTCAGAGGTCCCTTTGTTCCCCACATTCCTTTGTACTAGAATACAATGGAGAGACTGAACCAGGACCATGACTGTGTCACTAAAAGCATAACACAGATTCAGAAAAGAAGCAAATTTTTACTGCAGAAGCACTAATATTTTAGGTACTTCGTAACTACTGAGAGCTTGACTATTGTCCTTGACATTCCTTTATAATAGGGCTACTATAAAATTTATTTTCATGAGTAAAAACCAGCCAACAAGCAAAATAAGTGAACATGTTAAGAGTTGAATCTTTTGCAACTATTCCAGCAGTCTTCTCAGTCTTGAGGAAGTTTGTTCCCCAGCAATATCATCTTTCCCTAGAGGAAATGGAACAGTTATTTTCTATCTTCACTGATTGAATGCTACTATAAGCCCATGTTATCATCCAGATCATCTTACTCTTCCAGATTCTTTCCCTTCATCAGTCTTTTCTGCCTGCATGTCTGTCCCTGCCTCCACACTATCTCCTCTGGTTTTGTCCTAGTTCTTAACCCCCATTCCTTCATCCCCCTCTGCTGGAGTATAACTTCTAAACCTGTACATTTCTATCTAAAGACTTAAAATTTAACTATGCTTGACTATTCATCATCAAAGAACTACAGGCAAATCTCTCATAGAGGTGACCCACTAGATTTCACATCCTCCTTCAAAAGATTAGAGGTACTAAAATGCCTAAATCAAATCAGATCTATGCAAATCAGATCATCTTGAGATCATTTATTTCTTAATAGAGGGGCATTAGGCATAGCTTTCCATAATCCTGTTCTTAGGAAAGCATGATTTAATTGAGTATGGCAAAATTTTTACAGAAAGATAAACAGAAGTTCCCAAATTGAGAAATCATAATTCTATGTGACATTACTTGTGCCCTGAATGGAATTAAATATATTATCACTTGAGCTATTCAAGTTCAGCTCCTGAGGCTGTCTCATGTGCTGGCAAGGTGCTGATTTTTAATTCCAGCTGTCAGAAAAATTAAGCCAGCAGGAATCTGCTACTGTGGACATGGTTGATTTTCTTGACATCTAACTGCATGCAAAAATCTTGCCTAATCCCACAGAGACAGTAAATCACTGTCATTGTCCATCTTAAAACCATTCCTGTAGCTGTTTCAACCCTGAATTCTCCTTCATATATGATACCTGCCATGTGGTTTTCAGTCATATGACAATTTTGGTGTCTGCATTGTAATGTCAGGAACGTTAACTACTTTGGCCCACATTTTTATCTCCATAGAAAAGTATTTGTTATTGTAATAGAGTTGGACTCAACTTTAAAACTGGGTAATTTTGGATTTTGGGGCAAGACAAACTATCATACTAGCTTCACAACTGCCATTTTAATGCTCTATGGAGGTGAAAGAAGGCTGAAAAAAGCCTATGTCATTTTGTCCCCCTACCATACAGCGTGCCCTGCGTACAGAAATTCACTTTGCATTCAGCACAAACATGCCACTCTGAAAAGACTGTGTCAGCAGCCTTAATTGCTTGGCTGGTGCCACAAGACTGATAGATTGTAGGCTCCTGCATTTCTAGAGGAAGGATGAGAACAGATGGGGTTTTGCCAATTTAAACTTCTGTACATGTTTAATGTCCTATTTATCTATTCCAGTGGGTCTGAAATGGTAATAAATGAACTAGATTTTTACTGGAATCTGTTAATGCCACAAGAAGTGTTTGTGAAGAACAAAAAGCTCTATTAGCCTACATTGACCTGCAAACAAACAACAGGCTGTGAGGAGTGGTTACCCACTTCCTAATTTGCTTAATGGCCTTTTAATGAGTGGGCTTATGGCTATACAGTAAATACACTGGTCTAGTACCCTAGAGGCCTCTATTCATGCTATTTCCTGAAACTCTGAGACACCTCCTGTTATTTCTGTTCCTCTATTTTTCACTCAGATGAGCCTAACAATACACCCAACAAATCCTTAAAGTATTTTAGGGATCGGAATACAGATAATGGTACAAAGATTCCTGTTTCAAGTCAAAGAACTTCAGTGCTCTGTTCATCTATGTACCAGAGTGAGTTTCCCTGTCTAAATCTAAATCTAAATCTAAATCTAAATCTAAATCTAAATCTAATCTAAATCTCTAATGAGTTTCTGTACCTAAAGTGTATTTCATACTTCATCTAGAAAAGCATCCTGGTTTTGTTGCTGTACAGATTATGATTTACTAGATGTCTTTGAAGGGTTCAGAGCTGTAAAAACCATAGCATAATGGAATCACTGTTGTCTGGGAAAACAAGCAGAGCAGGCTGCACCTGGAAAATAAAAAGGATGGAAACAGTTTGAATTACTTCTAAATTTGCCAGCTGAATTTGCAACACGTTTTACGTTTAGCACAGATACCTTCTGATGCTAAGATGTTTGTTTATTCCAGCTTAAATCCCTTGGGCATGGAAATCACAACAGAATTATCTTTCTGGTACTACTGGGTAAGAAGTTCATGGGAAACCACCCTCCCATTTGGTCTCTAAGAACATCTTCAAGAATCATAAACTCAATTACTTCTGAGAAGGAAAAATATCAGGGGAAAACAGCTTGACATCAGTTTTCAAAACTGAAAAGGTGGGATGAATTCCACATTGAATATTAAGCGATAAAAATATTTTCAGCAATGGACATGTTAAATCTCTCATAGATTTTAGGGTTTTATGAGAGAATTACTGCTCACAGTGCACAGCCTTTGTAACTATTGGCAAACACAAAGACACACGAATGCATCTAGGTAATTCTAGGTGATCCTGCTCTGGCAGGGATGTTGGACTAGATGGTCTTTTGAGATCACTTTCAACCCCTAACATTCTGTGATTCTGTGACACCATTGATCTATTCTAGTGAAAGTTTGTTTTTTTTTTCAGGATTACTTACTTTTTAACTAAAGTAAGAGCAGCAGCTTTTGAACCCCTGAAAAATAAAGCCCTGTTTAGATGCCTTATCATGTGAATTAGAAAATATTGGCTCAAATAATTTAATAAAGACCATACAGTCAAATGGTGACACTTTCAGAAGTGGGTAAACCTCCTAAATCCCCCAGCTTAGTACCTACTTCTCCACACAAATAAAAAGTATTTTAAAATAGAATTCCAATTACCTCAATGGGTCATTTCTTCTCCCTGGCCTTGCTGAGCCCCTTTGTTAATGATTTATGCCTGAAAACTAAACCAAAAACACTTAGCAAGAGCAAGAAGTCTGCAAATAAATTAAAGAATAGCAAGTTCCAGTTAGCCTCCTAATAGAGTCTATGATTAAATGGTTTCTATTTAAGCAGGAGGAATACCAAACTCTTTTATGCAAAATTGTAAAGGCTAATAGATTCAACAGGCTTTAAACTAAAGAAAGAAAAGGAAGAAAGGAAGTGTTTTCTCAGCTTAGATAAAAGACATGTATTTCAAACATTGGTGTACAAAATACATTTATCCTTTTAGTTTTGCTTTCAGAACAAGGTAAGTAGTAAAGTATTAGCACATATATTAATGTATAAGGATAAAAAAAAAAAAAAGAAAAAAAGAATAGAAAGAGCTAAAAGTATTACTAAATGATAGAGATGTTTATCTAGACATCACTGATTTAATCTACCTGAATGAGTTTTATAAATAGAATGCCAGTTTATAGGTAGGTACAATCTTTCTCAGAGAGATAGGGCTGGAAGGAGAGGTAGAAGGATCACAGGATATGACAGTTGTATTTAAAATGTCACAAAATGACTTCTTCACAATGAAGACTGTCGAGGAAAAAAACTGGAAGGAGGAACATAAAAGAAAGCTTTGAGCTTCTCTTTGAAGTGCTTGAAGAAAAGGGAGTTTCTTTATGTCTGTGCCAACATTTGCAAGGTCTAGAACTGATGGTGGGGTTTCAAATGCATCTGAAATCATCCAAACCTCAGTGGCTGCTGATATTTTTTGTTTGGTTGGTGTTATCTTTTATAATTTCACAGGTAGGATGAATCGATAATTATCAGACTACGCCAGTTAGGCAAGATAAGCCATAAAGTACACAGAAATAAAAGCTTCAACATTTCCATAATAGTTTATTGTATCATCTGGAGCTCATGATTTATTTCTTTTTACTGTTTGTCTTCAAATTCCAAATTTTAGACCTTGTGAGATCAAGCATAATGCATTGAGTTTGAACTCAGAGTATGCAAGAGGACTAACTCAAATGTCAGGTTCACACCTTATGATCAGTAATATCTTAGCCAGCAAAGCGAATAAGTTTCTAAGATGAAGCCATTCAGCAGCAAAAATCATCAGTGCAATTAGAGCCACAGCAGTGCAGAAAAGTCCATCTATGCATTTATAAATTCACTGATCCTGACTGCTAAAAGTGTAGCGATTGAAGACGTAAATCAGGAAATTCTGTCATGTGAGGAACATCTTTGCAGTCACTGGAGCAGGGTGTCTAGTCTTAAGATATCAAGAATTAAAGTAGTAAAAAATATATATTATATTGCCATTAACAGAAAGTGTCCACTAAAATATATTTTACATAGTTAAATGAAAATATATTGCTACTAACTTTAAAAGAAAGGATAAAGCCTGAGGGTGAAATTCCCCCCCATATAACTTTATTTGCAGTAATTATTTTCACACTTATGAAATACCTGAGGAGATGGGATGTCATCTATTTGGATGACTGATAACATGTGATGACACAGACCAATCTAGGTAGAGACTATAAAAATCAGTGCAAGCTCAGGTACTTTGTGAACATAAATCTCTACCGAAGGAGTGCATGCAAATAATACGAGAAGAGGGACTAACACTCTTGAATTAATTGCTGACTTGAGATAATCCTTTACTCTGTAGTGAATAATGAAGAATGAAAATAAATAAGAGGGGATTTTATGACCAACAGCAAGATAACTTTCCAATAGCTTGTTTCATTAGTTGTCAGGAAAGTCTTTGCAGCAGAAAGACTCTTTTTTTTTTTTTTTAATTTAAAATTAGGACAGAATACAAAGGAACATATAAGTATCTGGAAGTGACAGGAGAAATGGATTAGATCTCAAACCTCCAATTTCACAATTAGTTCTTAGAGTAGTGAAAAAAAAATTTCCTGATGTCCAAACTTCTGGGGTCAAACTGAAAAATGAAATTGTTTTGGGTTTGTTTTTTATCTTTGCCAAGTTAATTATATACTCCTCTATAACACCTCTAGGTGAATGTATGGAAGTCATCCTATACAAAAAGCACTGTTAGGGAGTAGAAGACAAAAGGTGGCTGTTCAGTTGTTTGATGTTGCCTGAGCAGAGTGGAAGGATATGGAGAGTCTCAGTGGCATTGTTGCTGGAAGTTTGTAGCTCAGCTCTTCAACTGGGCAAATCTGTTTTTTGAAGTAACACATGCCTAAGCAAGATTTGTGAATCTTTTTGTGGGCAATTAAGCATTGGCTGCTGAATAATGGAGTGAAGTTTAACGTAATAAGGTGTCTCTTGTTCCTTTAGATATGTTTTATCTCCAAAATGAAAACCTGAAATAGTGTATGCTGCCTGTCTGTCAGCAAAGGTAAGGATTGGATGGTAATGAGAAAGATTAGGCAAACCTACAGTTCTTCTAACAATCCTTCTTTTTCGGTCAGTTCAGGAAACTGTTACTTCTGACCTCCTAAATACATGCTAGGATGCAGATTTGTTTCAAGTAACTTCAGCAGTCTGAGCTAGATGTCTAAACTACCTACTTATTTTCGTTCCTTTGTAGCACTGGAGAGACATAACGTGTCTGCTGAGTGATTCATACCACTTCTGTTAGACATCTATCTCAGACTGGGATTAATCACCCTCTGGTACTGCTGATCCCTCCTGTGTGATCTCCAGGGAACTTTAAATAACTAGTTAAGAAATGTTGTCTTAACTCTTACGGACTTCAGCCATATGTGTGTTATCTTACTATTGACTGCAAACCTTCCAGGTTGATATGGATTACAGCAACTGCAAAGATCTGTTTTTCCCCCCTATCTGATCCCATCCTCTGCTTAGAAATAAGCAGACTGACCATGTGTGATAGCACCTGACAGCTCAGCAGAAACAAAATCAGCAGACCTTGTTTGTGTGTTTACTCAAAGAAGTAAGAATTACCAGATATCTTAAGTAAAGCAGGGTCTACCGGGCCTTGCAGTTGATCCCAGATAATTTTCCCTTTCTATCCTCTAGGGAGGAAGATTATGATTGGAAATCCTGGGGAAAAAAAGTTGTCTCATTAAATTCCCTTACACAGCAGTAATCAAACCTCCCATTTATGCTTTACCAAAGTTCATGATCCTGTTCTGGACAAAAGTGACAAAAATTCAGTACAATTTCCCTGGTTAGAATTAGAATTTCTCCTGTTTGCTGAGACTACCAACAAGAGGATGATTCAGTGCCAACCTCAGCTTTTACGCCATGAATACATTTCTCCTATGGCTCCTGCTTTTGTTTCAGTTAAAGGGTTGATGTGTGATTAAAATTCTGAGTCTGTACAGGTCTAGGTTGGGTTTGAATAAGATACCTGCTATTGAGATTTCCTCCCTCGCAAGTAAGCTTCAGTGTATGTTGCCCCCAGGATGATTGCAATAAAGGTCTCAAATAAGGGCCCGCAAGCACCAATAAAAAAGCAGCTGCTCATAAAAAAAAAAAAAAAAGTTTTAAAAGCATTTAATTTAAATTTAAAGAGAAACAAAATTTTAAAGGAACAATATTTAAATACCTTAATTTAAATTGTAATTAATTGTAGAAAGTTGCTAGCTGGTCAGCCTTCACTGAGGAGGTACTGCACTTAACACTAAATTTGACTAGTTTGTTTTCCATCTTGTCTGATTTTAGGCATTTAGTCTAAAACTGCATGGGGAAAGCATTTCTTGGGATTTTGTTTAATCAAAGCAAGTTGAGATTGATCAAATGCTTGCATCATTTTGTCCTTCAGATATAATGGCAATGACGCTCTCATCTCCATCCTTTAAAAGGCTGTGTCACTTTTAATATGAACCTCAATTAAGTCTGCCTAAAACAGGTATAAGAAAATATCATGAGGCTCCATCTATCCCCCAGATTTAAGGAGAGAACACTAATTTGAGACTAGAAATTATTTATACATTTTGCACGATTTCCTATTAATCAGCATCAGAATGAGAGCAATTTGCAAAATTCATGTGGCATCTATTAAACATTTTCTTCTAAGTAAGTAAATGAAAAAGATTTACTAATTCTGGTAGACTTCATGGGTTGGTAACGGGTGAGAGATACTAAACAGAGGGACATATTAAATCTTTAGAAAATGCAAAACATTTCTCAGATCTCCACTAAATTCATTTAATTCCTTTTTACATGCTTTAAGGTCCATCAGTTTTTATAAATATTGATACAATGTAGTGGAAGGTGACTGTTTGCAAAGAAAGGCCAAGCATCACAGAGAAGTATTGTTCTGCATGACTACATTGTCTCCACTGGAGTTAGATGTTCTTGGTTTCACCTGTGACTAAATCTGTCTGAAAAGGCTATTTCACTCTATTCCAGCGTTGGAGGGGAATGCCTGTCTTAGAAATACCTGGGATCTGAATATTTTTTTTTCTCTCTTTATGCATATCCAAATGAATCCATTTGGGCAAGATGTAGAAAATGTTTCTGAGGTGACAAGCAACACCGAGTAGTGGTCTCAAAGACAGTTTTCCAACTTTCTGGACCAACACCATCAATGCTGAAAATTCTTGCTGGATCAATATGAACTTCGGACATAAAGGGTCCAATTAATGAACTTGCTAATTTTTCTACTCTATCATATCCAGTGAAGCACTCTCAGAACACACATCACAGCCTCATGTAGCATGAGTGGTCTGTGAATCACGGTATTTGAATCATGTTCTGTCCCGCCTGTGCCTTTGACGTGCCCTGGGGAAGCCAACATTTTTCATTTGTTTTTAGAAATGCACACTCAGTCTCTGGTCTTACTTTGCTGACCTGCCTTTGCTTTCTGGTCAAATTGTCATTTTGCCAGGAAGAAAAACTCATCCACTCTTACTATGTTACCATTCATATGGCTGTAGCATCCAGAAGAGCTGCCAGAGACAGAAACTGGTAATAAGAAACATGGTCATTGGTAGGTCAAAAGCACTAAACCCTGAGTGCGGCTGTGAGTACCAATGTAATATAGATGCTAACTTCACAGAAAGCTGCACATAAACATAAGGAGAAACTTCTTTCCTGTGAGAGTGACAGAGTCCCGGAACAGGCTTCCCAGAGACGTTGTGGAGTCCCCTTCTCTGGAGACTTTCAAAACCCGTGTGGATGTGGGTGAAGCTGCTTTGGCAGAGGGGTTGGATGAGATGAGATGATCTCCGGAGGTCACTTCTAACCCCTACCATTCTGTCGTAAACAAGCTGTGCTTTAATTCTAAATACCCAGAGGCAGTGAGAAAAGGAACCTGTAGGTTGGTTTGTAATTGAAGAAAGCAGTATGCCATGCACAAAGGCAGCCCCTGGCTGTATGATGGGACAGTGATGTTCAAAGAGTGTTCTTTGGAGGCACAGATTTAACCTTCCTGATGAAACCCAAATGTTGGGCAGTGCTCTCTTGAGCAACTTTGCAAACTGGCCCTCAAATGCGTAAAACCAACCAAATCTGGGTTCCACCCAAGTCTATAACACAATTCCCACAAATTTTGACCCAGTTCCAAATTCATTAGAAAACATGGCAGAGTTTTCAGTTCTTGTGACTAGAAAAACTGCTTTGTAATTAAACTCTAAGTCCATTTGGGCCAATTGGTGACTTCAACACAGATGGAGATGAAAACTCAATTCTTGCAAAGATACTGAGAGTTTATCCCTGCACAAAACAAGTGTAATAAAATAAATGTTCGCTTGCATCTGTTCTAGAGGAAGTGAGGTTGTTATTTCTTTCATCTGTCTCCCTACCTTTTCTTCCATCCCAGTGGATGGAGAGATGAGTTACTGGTGAGCCTGAACTGCCGCAAGCTGTAGAACAGTACTTCAATACCACCCAAAATCAGAGGTCTTCCTGGAATTCCTGCTGGCTTCTGGAGCCAGTTAAAAATGAAAGAGCTTCATCGCACAGAGAGAGGGAAGGGTGGATGACTGGAGGGTTGCTTTCCATTGCCATGCCATGATACACCTCCCTTGTTCGCCTATAGGACAGGACCCTCACATTGCTTTGTGGGATTGACCATACAACGCTTTGGGGAAATGATAGCTTCGTGGAAGCAAACAAACAAACAAAAACATGTTTCCCCTTTGCTTATAGTCTCCCAAACTTATTTAGCTTTAGCTGACCAGAAATGGACCAAGTATAACGTTTAGTTTTACTTCACTATTCTCTTACTCATTTTATTTAGCTATGCAGTGCTGTGGTGCCAAAACATCATCCCAACTTATGCATTATTTACTAGTTAATATCTCAAAACAGATGTCTCTAAATAAAATATTATTTTCCTCTTACTTGTCTGCCTGAGGGCCAAATCTGAGAGACTGAACACCTTCTTGATAATGTGCAGTAGATTCAAATCATGACATTTGGACCACCAAACCCCTGTCATAGTTGAAACCTGGGACCAAGTTAGTGTTAATATTTCCCAGTTTGGGACTCTTGTTATATCTCTGGCTTTTACTCAACCACTTTATCCCTGCACACGTACCGATTTCAAGGATTCTGTATTTCTTGCAGAAGTGTGTGGCAGAAGGTCCATTTGTCAAGGAATGGTCTGGCTGGGTCAGGAAAAAAATATTCACGAGGAGCAGACAAGTATCCATAAGAGCAGGCACAACTTTGTAATTCACCAAGTGCAACTCTGTGTTTTTCAAGCTAGTGCTGAACACTTCACAGAACACGGGGATGGGGTCTTTCTGTTTCTTTTTTCCCTACATGGGTAACTATTCTGTATCACATTACTGATCTTGCCATTAGCTACTGGTGAGATGGATGGACTAGCAAAAAGCTTCATAGCAAAAAGTTTTGTGAAGTTGAAATGAGCCGGAGAACCCTGTTTGCAATCCTCTCCCTACAACACAAAGGATGTGTCTCTTTGAAAAACAGGGAAACCAGCCCTCAACTGAAATGGGCAAATAATATGGAGGACTTTGATGTTCAGGATCAAAGACGTGAATGGGGCTGACGTTTCACTGGGGCCGAAAACACATTGGGGCTGTGCCTTCATTTTGTTGATGATGGAGAGATCAGTGAATTCTGGTAATGGGACTTCCTCCAAGGTGGAGGCTTTACCCTCAGCTTTAATGAACTGTAAGAAGCACATATGGAAGTCAGCACTCTGTAGTTGCCTATGACTACATCTGGACTTTCTGTCCAGATATGAATTCAAATGGACAGTTTTAGGGACTTTCTAAAATGATGCCACAGAGAATCTAAGGGTGGTCATTGATAACTTGTTTGCAGATATGGATTTTTCATGTATTTGTTCAAATTTGGAAGTCAGTCTGGAGGGTGAGAAACCTGGAAGGCTTTTTCTTTGTATATTTCTTTAGTTTACCTTTTTGGGGTTTTTTGTACCACTCACCTTATAGTATGATAGTCTTCACAGGGAAAATGTTTCTTTGATGGTCTAAAAAGAGCAAACTAGGAGGAAGGTAAGTTTCTTCAGCAGAGGATCACACTCCCAGACTCTCTAATTTTGTCTAAATGAAGCTAGAGATGAGATACTTTACGAGATATTTTCATGAGATATTTTCACTTACATAAAATAAATTCATCCATGCAAGTCTCTGTCTTTATATATAGTAAAGAGATTTCCCAACCCGAGAAGGTTGCAGTTAATGGAAAAGAAGGTCATGAGTGAGACAAAACAATTAGTCCTGTCCCTATTTTAAAGAATGGGGTCCAAGAGAGTAGGCACAAGAAAACTACAGCTGCTCCTGTGGTTTTCACAGGAGCTCCTGGTGTTCCTGGGAGTAAGAGGATGTGTTGACTGCCTGTAGGGAGTGTAGAAAAGATTACACAGTGAGTTGGGTGGTAGTGGGAGGGCAGGGCATATATTCTGAGTTATAGAAAGAGGAAAATACATCTACTGAATAAAAGAAGAGGATGAAAATAAGATGAAAGCAGTGAAGACAGTGTAGAAAAAATATATACTTTACAATCTACTGGTTTGGGTACAGAAGAAAGCCTGAAGTGATTAATTCATGTGCCAATAATCACAAAGCAGATAGGAAGCAAGGTTAGGAGTATCCTGCTGAGTCCATGGCCAGAGCTGTAGCCACAAAGCCATTCTGCTCACAGCTGTGCTCTGTATCTCACAATTTGCATACCTTCCCTATAGATTTACTTGCCCCTGCAACCCTTGGCAAAGCACATGTTCTGAATTTCAGGGAACTTTGCAGAAACAGCAAAACACAGCCATTTCAGACCTTAATAGCTAGCTGGAAAGGGTGGGAAAAAAGTAAAAAAGAAAAAAAACAACAGTCAGGATACCTCATCACTAATAGCAAATTATCTAATTATAAAGGAGTCAAGACCAAAGTTAACTAATTGTTCATGGATTTCTCATCCTCACCCCTGCCAACCTCTAATATACATGCACCCCTAGCAGCTACCTGGCAGTTATCCACACCATTCACAGATTTAAGCAAATTACAAATGGGCCCACTATGGGCAGCACATGCCCAGCTTGGCTCTCCAGTGAACCAGATAACGCTCTGCGGCATTTGTCTGCTCTCGGCACGTATATTAGCTGGGGTGTATGAACCTAATCAGCTGGAGTGAATGCACACCAGTAAGCATGCTTGGAAGAGTGAAGACATTTGACTTTCATGAGAGATGAGGAGAAAGAGAAAGTCTGACTGCTCTGCTTTGGCTTCTCTCCCCTCCAGCAGTATCTATGCAAATTGTAATCCTGTCTTCAGTCCCACACAGAGTGGTGGAGTCTCCCTAGGCTTCTCCATCTGTGTCTATTGTGTATGGCCAAACTAGACAAAGATACCTAGAAGGTACCTGAAATAGAGTAAGGCATTTTCTGCAATAACTGTTGAAATGTTGTAGTCAGTACTCAGTCAGGAGCTGGAGACTGAACCAGCTAGAGGGGGAAATGGTCATAAGTATTGGAAAAGAAAAACAACCCAATTGAAACAAGACAGACGTCTATGTTTCAAGGGCTGAATTTCAATACCCAGTCTCTGCTGTGTCTGTTCAGCCTAGTCTGCCTCTAAAAACCACATTGGTTTGTTCCTGAGACAGCTATTGAGGATGCTTCTGGGAAACTTGAATGTCTAATGTTTCTGGTCTCTTTTGAGAGTTGTGTTGTTCTTACTCGGCTTTGTTAGTGGGTCTTCGTGCCCTTCCTCTTACCCTTCTTCTTTGCAGAAGGCCCAACACCACCACAGAGGGAGAAAAAGGATTAATCCCTGCTTCTAGCCCAGCTAAATGAACAATTGATACTATTTCTGACAATACCCCTCCCCTTATCACTTGTTCTTGGGCGACCATACTTCCACCTTCACATACTAGAGAAGTCTTCAGTTAGGGTGGCATTTCATCCACGGTGATGTATTTATTTATCCTGTATGAACACTAAGCTTTCTCTGCCAAAATGGTTTAGGATTAGTCTCCAGCAAGTTTTTGCAACTCCTACAGCTGGAGACAAAAACAAAAAGGTATTTGTATCCTTATGTCTGAAGAACATCTGGAAAATATGAGATAATATATTGAGAACCTCAAAGAGATCAAGAGAACATATTCAGCATATGCTGAATGCTTTTATGGTATCTTTCTGTAGCAATAGCTACATCATCGTTTTACCATCAACTAAAATCAACCAGACATTAACATGAGATGTTGTCATCTCTGAAGCTCCACAGATCTATTTCCCAGGATTGCCCTGACTTGTTTAGAGAACAAAAAGACTTCTATTCCTCTCTGAGGGTAGATAATTCAGTCACTCTGAACACCAGGATATATCTGACTGAAGTTCAGAGGGCAATGTTTGGATTGTCAGTGTCTAAAAAAATTAATTATATATCTTAAACTCATATATTGCACCTGAACTGATATAAAACATGGAAGGAAAAAAGTTCATATGAGAAGCGTTTGTAACTAGAAGTTAGCATCCATGTCATCTATCTATTTTTTTTCTATCTTAAAGTTAGGTGTTTACTGTTAGCTTGTCAACTGGAATCCTTCTATGGTCAATAGAGATGAATAGGCACCTACAGAGAGTGAGTCATCCTAACTATCTTAGGAAGGAATGAATCACCCACTAGAAGTGCATTTCTTTCTCCATCTTTGGCTTCAGATCTGAAACGAAGTGTAAGAAACTGAAAAATGTTTTCAGGTCTTTCCAACTGCATAAAATGCCATAATAAAAATATTACCTCTCCTTACGAACTCTGTCTTGCTTATATCTTCAAACCATCATGACAAAACCAATAATGTCCTTCTCTGTAGAGAGATTTCAGCTCAGTCTAGAGACTGACCCTCCTGGTAGACAAAGTGAGGTGACATAAATCCCATGCGAATTGTTTACAAACTTCTGTCTAGAAGTTACTCATACTTTTCCAGAGACTATGAAGGATGCTTTGAACACTTTCAAGTGTTTTTCAGATGCATCAAACATTTATCTAATCAGGAGATATGTACTTATATTTCTTTGAAAGTTGTCTAGGGTACATTAACACTTCTTATCAAGCTTTGCATACAATTGCCACGAGATGCAATCTTATTAAAAATAACATGTTTTGAAATACCTTTGTTTTGTTGTTTTTCCTTCCCTGACAGAAAGGAAACTTTTTATCTGTCCAGTAAACAGTGTAAGAAATTCAGCTTTATTGAAACATTGTATAGAGAAATAATTTGTCAATGAACCAATTTTATGTCCAGATATATCTTTTAATTAATTATCAACTCTCTCAAACAAGCTTAGGAGAAAATTGAAAGGATATGTTTCTAGCTGAATTAATATGAAAGTTATCCTCAGCATGTTTAGCATCCATGGTCTAATTGAATCAAATATTCCAAAGGAAAAACATTTTGTTTGCTGTTCCAGAAATATAAGAGAACATTTCTAAACTCTGTTCTCCACTGGAGTTTAAATCAGATGACTGTTGTTCCTGGCCATTAAACACGTGAATTGGGAAAACGGTCTCATGATATTTCTATCCTGAAATTCTAAATCGTAAAGGCCTAGACATATAAATAAGGCTTTATTAAAGAAAAAATAAGTCTACAAATCCTCATTCTGCCTGAATGGTAATGTACATGGAATTCTGGGGAAACATCTAATTTAGATAATTGGAGTGAAATGATCCAACATTTCAGGTTGTGGATTGGATTTTTTTTTATCATTTTTTTTTTATGTGTTGAAATTGTCCCTAAATAATCTATGCATACATAAGCACAAGAGACACTAGCATATACCTGCTTTTCCTTCTGTGACCACATTTTCCAGTGTGGATTGAATTTTTTTACCCAATTCCCTGTGGTTACCAGTTGACTAGAAATCATAGGTCAGCTCTTACTGTGAATGGCCGGGAAAGCATATTAGATAAGAATGAATTCAGAAATCCCAGCACATGAACGAGAATTCAAAGTCTAATGATCAAATTTCAGACCTGTTTAGCACAACACAAATGCAAGGTAATTCACTGTAAAATTATAACTCTGTTTCTTTAGGTCTTTTTTTATTATTATTATTTAATCATAAGAAAAAAAATGAAGATAGTTTCAACTATCAGTATAGCTAAGTTCTTTTAGACTTGTTAATGAAAAGCATGACAAGGCTCTGCTGGTGAAAAGTGACATATTTTAGCTGGCTCCGTGGGTGTCACATCAACATGTACCAGCTGAAATTCTGGCATAGCAAACAGAGATATTAAGATATGGCCTGTTCTTTCCTGACTAAAGTCAGGATGCCAACCCAATGAAACTCTCTGGAACAGCCATTAAAAAGCATTTTAGCACTTTGGAAACCAAGAGACCACATTAAAAAGTTTAAGTGGACTAATTACTTGAATTACATTACATTACAAACCTAAGCTTAGTTTTTACAGCCCTGTATTTCAGTCCTTGCTGTTTCTTGCTAATGAAGTTAGCTATAAAATAAACTGGATGATGCTCTGGTTTTTACTGACCTGCCAAACATAAAGACTTTTTACGTCTCAGAGCAGGGGCAGAATGCAGGGGCTGAGGATTGAGCTAACAAGCTCTGTGAAAACTTGTGCTCTCCAAGCTGTAGGGAGAAGCAATATTTGTACATATCACAAAAATTTGGCTCAGCTCACAGTCAAATCTGTCTGTCCTCCAATCCAGCAAATATGCAAGTCATGTTTTGGCACATGTCCCAGTGCCAGATGGTTACACATGTGACAACACTGAAAGCAGGATCGAAGTGATATCTTAACAGTTAGCATAGGGATGGTTTTGTACAACTAAGTGGTGCCACATTAGAGTTCACTATATTTGATAGTACACACTGTAGGAAGTTCTGTTTACTGATATTGCAATATAACAATGCAACACTATTGATCATTGATCTCATGCAACACTATTGATCATTGTGCCTCTTCTATCATTTTGATGATCCCAGGGTCATGTAAATGGAGCCATAGTACTAAATTCTGTTCCCTAAAGCATAACTCTGCTTCTATCCAGCAACATCCTTCCAAATCCCAGGGAGACAAATTTTATTGAGCACAATAAAGAGTAAAACAAGGCTTCAGAGAGTCCAGAGTCCTTGTGCTTGGGGACTGTGGGATGAATCTCATTCCTCAGGTTTTTGAGAACTTTTGAAAATACAACTGCAATAATAAGGTCTTAAATTTAAACTACCAGAATCAAATAGTGTAAAAATTCATGCCATCCATTAGTGGACGAGTAACTCCTTACAACAGGCTGATTATCAGTGTTGGATATTTGTGCTGAAATGCACAATGCAAAAATAATGGAAGCTTCTCATTCCAGTTTTCCCCCAGAAAAGGTCAGCCTTTTAATTGCTATGTAGCATTTTTGGTTTTTTCTGATAAACAGGCTTCAATTTTGTGAGTAGACTAATTTGAAAAAAAAAAACCCCAACCAACCTGATGGAATCTGTTTCAAAGGTGGAGAATCCTCTGACATCAGTATGCACATGCTGAGACACAGCCAGATTGTTTTACCATCATGGTATTCATTAGCAGACTTGGATCATTGCTGGCGTTGCATGGAAGGTGTATCATTTATGACACATTGTGCGTAGTAACCAGAGTGTTTTTCTCTTTAGGAAATGGAAAGCTTTTCCTCCGGGCACAGTATAACTGAGAGCACTCTGCAGCCTGTAGTTTCTGGATGATGCTTCTGACAACCTTAGAGGAAATGTTGTGAAACCTCCCCATGACATTTGCTGAGCTACAGTTGTTGGGAGTGCACATGTTCCACAGAAGAAAAATGTATAGTAAAATATGAACAAATGGTCCTTCAAAGAATCCCTGAAAGATATTCAAAGGTAATTTGTTGATTATGATTTTTCTGATTGTATCATAATTACATTTATTTATTTTAAATTAAGCTTAGGGTACCATTTCAAGACTTTTGTCTAAGGCAGCTGAAATACTCCAGTAGATGCTTTATAGTAACCACTGACTTAACTATAGGATGGGTAGTGCAATACCACAGTTAGCACCTTGCATTCCAGTTCT
Organism: Todiramphus chloris collaris; assembly: GCA_025345505.1. Taxonomy (NCBI): domain Eukaryota; kingdom Metazoa; phylum Chordata; class Aves; order Coraciiformes; family Alcedinidae; genus Todiramphus; species Todiramphus chloris. Next base: position 3,409,859 of record JANVCC010000125.1, on the reverse strand, counting down.
TATTACACAATTTTTATTGCAGTTTCTCCGTGATGTATTTTATTCCATACTGGTTCTTGACCGTTACTTAGTGGTTTAGCATAGACTCAAAGTTTATCCACTTGGCCTAGGAACAAATAAATCACCTAGTGTTGTATCAAAGCCTTCAGATTTTACTACCATGAGGAAAGGAAATGTCCTTTCATACAGCAGCAGAAATGAGGTTCAGACAGGCCATGCACTTATTAGAAGCTGCTGTCAGTGTTTTGAATTCAATGTGAAAAACTCTTGATGCAGTCACCCAAGCACTTAGAGGAAGGAATTTGCTGACTCCATACTCTCTGTTCACCATGCTTAGGGATTTCCTGTGTATTCAAGTTTTTTTTCCTTACGTAGAAATATTGCTGGACCGCGTTTAGTGTGGTTTGTTTTCAACAACACAGTGTTAAATTAGATGCAGTACTGGGGTTCAGAGCATTTGGTTTTGTTCTCTTATTGATGTCTTGCTATTTAATTAAGGCAGTATCAGATCAATGATATAGGAGAAAGAGAGAATGTCACAAGAGAAAGAGCAGCCAAAACAGCTTGTCCTGGTGAAAGAAATGAACTTCGAAAGCAGTGATAATTTTTCATCTTCCAGAAAGTTTTGGGAGTCAAGACCATGACATTCGCTCTTGAATATATAGGCAGCTTAGATGAAAGATCTAAATTGTTTATTAAAAATACAGAAAGAAAGAGAAATTTTATTTCACACTCTCTCTGAATAGATGATTTAAGTTTGGGAAGGTATCCAAGACTTTATGTATTTTCCAGTCTTTGTGAAAGGAAATTTGCTCAAGACAGACTGCTTGTAGAATGAGAAGCAAAGCAATAGAATAGGTCTTGTAGTAAATTACAGGAATGGTGTGCAGAAATTATTGGAGAGATTAATACTTGGATGGCTGTAAAAATGCACACAAATGCTATTTTTCTTCCTTGGGCTGCAATGCATAGCATACAGCAAGCCACTTGTGTTCAGGTGTTCATTATCTGCAGACAGTTAATTTAGTTCTAATGCAGAAAGTAAAAGTAACTCCAAAAATCCTCAGGGGAAGGAAAAAAAAAAAAAAAAAAAGAAGTAGTAAGTTTTTATGTGTTGTCTATTTACCAATGAAACAGATACTACCCGAATCAATATAGTTGGGGTTGGGTGATGTGAGATCCTCCTGTGGGTTCACCACCTCCAGTAAGAAACATTGTCCTGTGTCTTTATTTGGATTTTTATGTATTCTATCATCTTCACAGCTGTCTTGCTGGACAGGCAGCAACATGACTAAATGCCTCTTTGCCTATTGATCATGTTGGGGTTGGATTAGAAGGAGGTGTCTTTGGAAACATGTTTGCCAATTATATAGATGGGACATGCCTGAAGACATATGCATGATGATATTGATCACTGTAAATACCCTAACGGAGAAAAGCAAGACAGTGAGGGCTGTCTGCTTGAGTTAAATACCACTGCATATGTTACAGTGAATTCACAGTCCACCAGTACTGAAACAGAATGTGAGGGCACTATTCCAACTTTGATGTCTTCTGAATTCTGTAAACAAAAGCTCCCAGACTGTCCATTTTGGCTTCATGGCTGAACAACCCTATGCAGCCACGCCAGAGCTGTGTCTTGCCCTAACATTCAGCTGAGAGAAATTGATGCTCTTGTCTTGCCTTCAAAATTGCTGAAATACTAAAAACAATGATATCCAAGGACAATTTCTTAGCATTACCTTACCAGAAAGGATGACCCATGGGATGCCTTCTCTGGAATTACCGTGTTCATGAGTAGGTTACTTCAGGACTGGCAAGATGTATCCTGCTCGAAAAAAGACTTGATCTAAACACAAAAAGGTTCATAAGCTTAAGTACAACTCCTAATTTTTGCAATTTTTAGTTTTTTTTTCCTTAGGAAAACAACTACCACTTAAACTCAGATAAGCAGCTCAACAACTCTGTTAATGTGCTTGAGCAGATATTTCAGAGGAATGTGAAAAAAAAAAAAAAACACCTCACAGTGAAAACATCCTGGCCTTTAGGGTAAAAAAAAAAAAAAAAAAAAAGAAAAAAGAAAAAAAGATGAGACGTAAGCTTCAAAGTTTTGGGGCTGATGTGTTTTTTCTCCATATTTCCTATTTAGGCACTGATTATTCTTCTCAACCATTTAATTGTTAATCCATTATTAAATGGGTTAAAGAGGCTCTGAGAAAAATTCATGGCAGACTTTGTAACTGCCAAAATAAGACTCTCAGAAAGTGTTTTTGGAAGGAGGGAATCTAATTAGTTCATTGGTTAATGAAGTAAATCGAAGGAGATTGGCTATGGAACCAATCTCATTCATTGCTTTCACTAACTCCTAAACCAGAGTGGCATGTTTCTCTTCATAGCCTGCTTATTGTCCCTGTGCAAAGCAAGAGAAAACATGTAATTAGTGTCTGGGATAGCTGGTGACACATTTTGTGACATGCTGCCCTGGAAGATATGTTATAATATAGTATAATGCTGTATTATCACAAATGTAGTATGACATAGCCCTTTATGTTATAAAGGGGAGAAGGAGGAAATGCTCCAGTTTCCATTGAATTCCAGTTATAAATGGTTGCAGAAAGCACTATACTATGATTACATTTGAAACTGGTTTTCTGTATCGGTGTTAAATTGATTTCTCCGTATGGATACTGTATATCAACTGCTGTTATATGTTTCCGATAATTAAGGATTTGAAGCAATCTGCAGGCTAAATATTTTTCTTATCTGAGCAGGCTTAACGATACAGTAATTCAGCTGAATCCAAATGAGGATGGGATCCGACTTCATCTGTTTAAACAGTCCATATTCAGACAGTCATCTTCCATCCCAGTAACTTTAACAGGCCATCCTCCTCCAAAGTATGAGTCACACGTGCAGATTATAAATCTCTCATTCACCAGCTAGTGGAAAAGCTGTATAAGTTGGTATCATTAATTTTATCTTTCATCTGAACTGGGCTATGGAAAAAGGGCCTGGCCAGATCAGCTGCTACCTGGCACTGCACATATTTCAGTAAGGATGGCAGGGGAAGCCCAAGATGAGTGATATGGTACCAACCACTTCACTGCTTCATGGGCTGTTGTATACAGAAACAATAGTCAACTGTTCTATAGCTCAACGTAAACACAACAGTTAATTAGGACCTTTGATATGTTTTTAGCAAGAGAGGCTTGGACCAAAGTCCCATCGAACATGAGATAACGTTTGCTGCTTGGGAGTGACCCTTTCTATCACAAGGTTGGAGTTTGGGTCTGAATATAGCTGCAGGTAGGATATTACTGAGTCATTTTTTACATAAATGACATGCACATTGGAAATTTTGCAGCCTGGGCTCCAGAGGATTCATCAGACATAAGTATTACTGAAGCCCTGCATTTGAGTGAAAGGCCAAAGAAAGGGAGCATTTATCTTATCCCAGGATATTGACTTCCTTGCGATATCATTGTGCTACTTTCTGGGGATGTAATAACACAATGTAGTGTTTGCATAGCAACAAGGTAAAGGTTTCTTTTTTTAAATGCATGGTCGTGCCCTGAAAAAAAAAAATTAAAAAATCCAAAAAACTAACACCATGGCAACACATAGTGATTCCTCCATCAAATATACTGACAAAAAGTGCTCTGCCAGATTTAGGCATAATTGCTTTTAAAAAGAAGAGAGATATTAACAAGCCTGCTTCCAGGTTTTTTGTTTTTTTTTTTTACATTCACAAGCATTATTACCTCCACCTTATTTTTTAGCTAAGTATTTATATCTGCACAGACTCCTACAATATTCTTCCTGCTAACCCTCCTGCTCTTTTACCATCTGTCACGTCAGTTGCAACAGTAAAACTGAATTATTTTTTTTAAGCCTGCTAAAATACTGCTAAAAGCAGACGAGTTCCACCCATCTGAGCTTCTAGTTAAAAGGCACATGCAAGGCTTTCTGAGCATATCTAAGAATAAGGTAGACAATATGTGCACATCTGCACCAGGAAGAGCAGTTCCTCCACTGATTCAGTAAGTGCTTCACCTTCCCACGCAATCTGTATGACTGCAGCATCTGTGCATCGGTTTGTGAAATGGAGTTAAGAGCTGCTGAGGAAAACCAGCTCTTTCAAAAGGCTGGATCTCCCTCCAAGTGCCTGACTTCAGAAGCTAGCAGGAAGTGTTCTCTGACACTTCCAATCAAAAAAAAAGCCCACCCCACAAAACTCCAAACAAACAAAAAACCCCAACCCCCAAACAAATAAACAAAAATCAAACTCCAACTGTTCCTTTTTTTTTTTTTTGGTTTTTAGTAAATGACAAGAAAAAGTCTGAAAGTCGTCTCATTTAGTTAAACTTTGATGACTAATTACTTTCACATTCACCCAAAAAGGGGTTTTTTTTTTTTCATATTTAGTATGCATTTCTCCCTTCTATTTGTGCGTGGTGGGAGATGCTTGAACCTCTTTCTATACTGGTTGGCTGATTTTGGCTGCTGTGGACTCCCCTTGATTATCACTGGTTGGATATCACTGGTTTTACATTCTGGTGAGCTGTGATAGGGAATCATACAGACAAGTGCAAAGCAGGACTGACGAAGAGAGGTTTCAATGTTTCAAATGCGATCTCCTGCCCAATGATTTTCACATTCTGCAGGTCAGAGCCTTCATGACCATGGCAGGTCTGTCTCCATCCAGGCTTTCATGATGAACTTGACATCAGTTCCAGCTTCACAGTTGATGCTGCAATCAGATCCATGGTGCCTGCTGAATTTTCATCATTTTTACTGACAAGTGATTAGAGACCAAAACCCAAAGATGGTAAATAAGAAGTCATTGAAAAATGACCATACTTAAGACAGCATTTCCAAACCTTTCAAGAGATAGTGTCATGGTAGTTAGTTTTCATTTGTCTTCTTACCTCTCCTCTGCTACTCTCAGCTTTGAATCATGGACAAGGCAGAGGGAGGAAAACTTCCTCTCTCCAGACTCCAAGAAAAAAGAGAAAAGGACACTTAAAACCACAACCAAACAGTCATTGTTGAGCAGATACTCTCCAAAGACAACTGAGTTAACATGAACTTGTTTAGCCCATGGTGGAAAGAGTTAAGCTAAAATAGGTCTTCCTGCCTGCACAGCCATTTACTGAGATTAGCAGAGGTGTGAGAATGTAACACACAATTAAAAAAGGTTGATTGTTAGTTTGAGACCTTGTTCTATTTCTATCCCCTTCTGCCACCTCCCAGCCATTTCTCACATGTTTCCTTAGTGAACAACAACTCATGCACTAATAAGCACTGATGGAGGCTTCTATCATTTGCATTACTGCAAGTGGCAGTTCCTACCTAGGGCTTCATGTGTCAGGCTGCCAAAAAACTGCACAAGTATTCTCTGATAATGTTTTTTATAATTTCTGCTAACATAAGAGACTGACTTTCAGAGTGGACTTAGTCTTCAGACTCTCGGCACGTACACACACCCTGCCCCATTCATGCACCTCTGTGACAGTGAAGAGTCTGATAATGAATGGAGTTTTTTACACACCCATCAGAAGAAATTTCCCTAAAACTATTGAAAGAAAATCTGCTCCAATTCTGAACATCTTTTTTTATAATCTTTCCCCCAAGAAAATTGAATTTCTGTGAAGCTAAGCAAGCCATGCAGGCATCATGGCATAAGAAGTGATCATAAATAAGTCGGCTTTTTAATATAATCCCTTTAGAAAGATCTTTTATGGAGCATTCATATCACTGCTTAAGGCAATCTTTCTTCTGGTAGGTATAGCTATAAAATACATACATGGCGAAAGCAAAAGAAAGACAGAATTATCTCTAATAATGAGTAGATTAATTGGCAATTTCAGCCCTCATATATGTATATGATCAATGCTCCCGGCCAAGACTGAGCAGAAATCACCTCCAATTAAATATCATTGGTTAAACCCTACCAGTGATGAAGTTTGGAGTCTTGTACTCAGCTATTGTAAGGATCTCTGAAAGGTCAGAATAAAACTGGTCTCCAAATAAACTTGTCAAGCAGGAAGCAATTCCACATTTTTAACCCAAGCTGTATTAGCATTTGAATGCAGTTGTTCAAAACGTGTAATTCTCCAGAATTCACAGATTTCTGTAAAATGAAAGATTTGCCAGATTTCTAGAGGGAATATTTCCGTGGGGTTCATATTGAAACATCATTTAATATAACACCTGGCCTTTTACCGCAAGAACTGTTTGCATCAAAGTACTGCATATTCAGTACATTTGTAATTTTTAATCATTTAGGTTTTTTTCCTGTACTGAAGTTTTTACTCATCTAAAAGGAAAAAAGGGCGTGGGAGTTGTAAAGAGGATTTAGCCAGTATTCTGAGTCTCGGTTAGGAAATATCATTCAGAGATTTTTAGGAGAAACTGCTTTTCCAGAAAGATTTTATTCTGTGATGCATTGCTTCATTTCCCTCCCTCTATCTTTAGGTATGTGCCACCTTCTTCTCCTTCATTTATCTTCAGCAAAACAGGACAGTTTTGCTTTCTTCAAATGGTGCCTGTCATCTTGCAGTACCTTCACCAACCTCCTGACCTTTCCCGCTATAATGTAACCTCTACCTGTATATAATACAGATATTTACACTTGACCCAGTCATCTCAGGTTTATTTTATAAAGCAGTGGAGAGAGATATACCCTTTCAGGGTGCAATTCAGCTCTAAAAAGCACAGCAGCTTTAAACCAGGATGCATCGCATCTCATTGCACCTTAGCTGTAACAATGAGACCTCTCTGACCAAAAAGGGAATCAGATTCTAGCACACGTGCTGAATTCCACACTTGAGAGAGGAAAGGACCGATGGGCAGAAAGTGATTTTCAGGGTGCAGGGGTGGAATTATGGCCAGTATAGGCCTGCTCCCTAAAGGATTTCAGTTGATCTTCAGTAAATGAAATGGGAGATTTAAAAAACAGAGGAGAAAGAGTGAAATGATGTGAGTTGGTTTACCTCACTGCTTTAACCTGTGCCACTTTAGTCAAATTAATCTCCTCTAGGGACTAGTGATTCCATCCCTGGGAATCACCCTAAACATTAAGAGATGTTGACTATCCTTCAGATAGATCCAAGTGGCATACCCAAAGCAAAATCAGAGGAGATAGGGTGAAAATGTTAACTAACACTGGGCAGAATGGATACATTTCTACCTAAACCTAATACCCAGTCCACCACAGCATTTGGATTTCCATTCGAGAGAAGCTGTGGATTCTCTGATGTAAATCAATGTGACTTCAGCCTCTTTCCTTCCCACACAATACAGAAGGTAATTTCTTACTTCATGGTTAATTTATTGGAGCTCTTTACCATTCTGCTTTGCTATGATAAATTACCTCCTTAAATCTTTTCTTCTATTTTTACATCATCGGTTGCCCATTCTCAAAACACAGCACTGTCTCTTTCTGGGTGCCAGTGTTTGCCAGAGCTGTGTGCAATACCCTGTGCCACTCCTGATAATGTGAGTGTGATAGTTGCCTTAACTGTTGCCATCTAGCAGCAGTATGTATACATATATATTAAAAAAATATGCGAGTGAGTGCTAATAAAGCCTAGCATAAACTCAGCTTCATGAGTCTTTTGGAAAAAAAAAAAGGAAATCAAAACAAAACAATACCGCGCTGTTCTTTCAAAGCATATGCAAATATAAAATTTCTGCATTTATCTCCCAATTTCAAATGCTACTCCCATCCAGAATCGGTGCCTAAGTGGGGTATAATCTGCCTGATGCTCTGTAAATAGGCAGAGCACCTCTTATTCTGTCTGTCTTTCTGTGCTCCCAGGTTATTGAGCTCAACTCTGCCATGGCCTGCCTTTTAATTTCCAAACAAACAAGGTCAACAAAGCTGGCAGCTGGTAGTTAACTCTGTATAATAGGATTTTGATTGCTTTCCTAGAGCAAGGAGTATACAGGGAGACAAGTACATTATGCTTTTGAGTTCAAGCACAAGACCTATTTCAAGGTCTTTTTTAAATGTATTTATCTTTAACGATTGGAATATCAAGTAATGATTAAGTAAGTAATGAGACCTTAACTTCACACGCTGAGCTGTAATAAACAAGCAGCCAGCAAGAGGGCTTACTGAGAAGTAGATGTTTGGGTTTTTTAATAGGGAGGTTGATTAGCCTGTTTATTCTGGAACAAAATATTGCAGAATAATGCCTTGATTTGTCAATGGAATTAAAAGTAAAGGGAACTTATTCTGCAGGAGGGACAGGGAAGGTGTTCTCTCTACCTACATCTGACTCCACACAAGGTCTTAACTAGTAACTATCATTGTATCCCAAGAGTTGCTGCTGGAGGAAATACTGTTCAGTATCTTTACCACTGACAAGATAAAAGCACTGGATGCAACCTCAAGAAATTTATAAATGATATTACATTAGACGGAACAACTGACTCAGCAAACAGGCTTTCAGTCATTGAAAATTTTGAGAATCAGGCCAAGAGAAACTTCTTGAGGTTCAGAAAGGAGAAATACACAGCTCTACACCTGGATGTGACAATCACTGTGTGGTTTAACCACAGTAGACAGCTAAGCCACACACAGATGCTTACTCACTCCCCTCCAGCTGATGGGCAAGAGAACCAGAAGGATAAAAGTGTGAAAACTCATGGGTTGAAGTAAAGACAGTTCGATAGGTAAAATAAAAGATGCACATGCAAGCAAAGCAAAACAAGGAATTCATTCACTACTTCCCATCAACAGGCAGCTGTTCAGCCATCTCCAGGAAGGCAGTAACTTCTTTCATGGTGACTTGGGAAGCCAAATGGTGTAACACTGAACATCCCCCTCCCTCCTCCTTTCCCCAGCTTTATTGCTGAGCACAATGTCATATGGTGTGGAATATCCCCTTGGTCTGCTGGGTTCAGTTGTCCCAGCTGTGTCCCTTTGTTGTGCACCCCCAGCCTACCCACTGGCAGGGTAGCATGAGGAGCAGAACTGTGTGAACACTGCTCAGCAATAACTATAACCCCCCTGTGTTAGCAACACTGTCTTCATCACAAAACCAATCCACAGTCCCATATAAGCTACTATAAGGAGCATTAACTCTATCTCAGCGAAAACCAGTGCACCCATGCACCAGAACAGGCTGGGAATCAGCTGCTGGAGGAGCAGCCCCGCAGGGAATTACCTGGTGGATAGGGTGCAGGGGAGGTTGGCTGTGAACCAACAATGAGAATGCATCCTGGGACATGTTGGAAGGCTTTCTGAGCAGTCTGAAAGGTTGTCACTGGATATAAAGAAAGCAAAACTCTTTCACTAGGAAGTATGGAAGTGCTGAAACAGGTTGGCAGGGCGACAATGGAATCTGCACCCTTAGAGGTTTTCAGGGTTTAGTTTTATTACACTTTAATTCTGTGCTTTGTTACTAACAAAATTGATGACACCAAACCACTCAGACCATCAGAATAAGAGGATTTCATAATGTTTTAACCAACAAACAGGATTTCTATGATCTTTGCTAATAAAGTACATATAATGCAACCTGCTCCTGAATCTTTCCTGCTTGCAGAGCTGCAAAATTTGAAGGCAGCTGCTCGATTAAAACCTGTGTTCTTGCCAGTTCCTTTCCTGCCATTCACTGCAGAAGCATCAGCCGGGGTTTGTTTGTAGAGGTGTATTATTATTATTAGTTCATGTTTTCCAGGGCCTGTTTCACCTGGTATTTTCGTTCTGTGGACAACTGTGAAAAAAATTGAGTTTTTGGAGCTAATTTGAACTGAGGGAAGTTAGCAAGATGAGGACATCTTTCAACAAGACATCCTGTTTTTCAAGTCAGTCTGCCAATGGGCACAATATCCCTCGTGGCCTCCTTTGAAATAGCCTGTACCAGGCTGGAATAGCCAGTTCCCAAGAGAGGCAAAGGAGAAAGAAATAAAATATCAATAAAATAAACGAGTAATGTAGGGTCTCCTAACTTCTTTCTTTCACAATTACCATTTGTCATCTGAAGTTTGCCTTAGGCTTTTTTTTCTACGTTTTGCAAGACAGGAGCCAAATTAGACTATGAGAAGTATAAAAAAAAATCTTACTTTGATGGTATCTATTAAGTTTAATTTGTATTCACTTGTATCTAACTCCTTGGGAAGTTGCAAGAAATACTTGGAATCAGGCTCTGTTTTATTTTACACTGTTCAAAATCCAAACTCATCTATTAGCCTTCTTTTAACTGAACTGCTGGTTAATACAGAGTGGTGGATAGGTTAGAGGCTTGGGAAAGGCAGATGCAACAATTTCTGCTGTAGCTGCTGCTCCTTACTTGGTGTATAACCTTGAGCAAAGGGTTTCAGCTCCCAGTGACTCAGTTTCTGTTCTTTGTGGTGCAAGCTCTGCAAGGTAGGATCTTTTCTGTATTTCTACGGAGGACAGAGCAGTGATATCCCATTTCCACAACAAACCTCCAGATATTACACCATGGTGAATAATCGAGGGGGTGAGAGAAATCGGCCCCGAACCATTTTTTTTTTTGTTGTTTAAAAAAAAAAGCTCCAATACCTCATTCTCATTTATTTCTGCAATTTAGGGAACATACGTTCCACAGCATACTGAGCTATTTCTAATATGCCCAGCTGTGCAGGTTGATAGGCTAGAGATAAAATGCTGCTGCTAATGAAAACCAGCTGCTCATTAGTCAGGAGAAAACTGGGTAGGATGTTTAGAGATACAATTATTTTTACTGTTCTTGTCCCTTTTACGGTTATACAGAAATTATATTATTATCAAATCATGTTAGATGGCGTCTCAGGTTGAACGTTTTAAAAATGAATGTGGTTCATAACAACATGATGAATATTTAAGCAGGATTACGGAGCGTAATGAACTTATTTTAATTTTTTTGAAATAGAAAAAGCCCAATAAATTTGCTAATATTTCACTGGCTAATGTTGCAATTAGGTGTGTAGCATCTTTTCCCATCTTTTGGAACATCTCTCTTTTACTGCTGACTCTGAATTTAAGTGTGATGCAAAGGGCTGAAAAGCTGCATGGTTTTTTTTTTCATGAACATCAGTCAGAAACAGGCTGATACACGAAGTATGCTCTAAGAGCTAAGCAGTCACCTCGCCTACAAGAAACCCCTTTTAAAGGAAAGGAAATAGAACCAAAGAGTCTGTTCTGATGCTCCGTATCTCAAAAGTAAAACAAAATTGAAACCTCATCCTCTGAATAACCCTTTTTGCGATCTTATCAAGTTTCTCACAAAATTGATTAGAATTTCACAACTGCACCAGACTTTCATCTTTAAGATTCTGCCACTTTGAGAAAAAAAAAGCCAAGAAAAACAAGAAGTTGAAAGAAACAATTGGATATTGTTATTGTTAACAATTCTTTAAAGATCTAATGGCTTTGTTACCGGAGCCACGTTTGCTTAGGTTCTTGACCCTTTTGCTAGAAGGTTGGTTGTGGAAAATTGAATCTTTCTGCCATGAGCAGAGTGGGCTTAATACTTTTGAGTCTGCTCTGATCAGACAATCTTCAGCTCAATTTACTCAAAAAGCAAAATCAGCAAAACAAAAAGAAAATAAAAAAGGAAATTGATTGAAAATCTGATTAAGTCTCTGGAACCAAATCCTTCTCTTGTGCTCTCTCCCTCTCCAGACTTACAGTTTGAAGGGAGGGATATCCCAAGATAGAATATGAGGCAGACTCAGTAGTCCACACTGTATTGCTCAGTAGAAAGCTTTTAAAGAAGGTAAGCCTGACTGAAAAAATCCTTATGAAAAATGAGGTTTGGGTAGAAAGTTGAGCTAAGCTGATACCTCACAGCAGAAGTTGTCTGACCATGGTGGCAGGGGAACTGGGGAGCTCTCTGCAGTTACCAAGATGCCCTGCAGTGCTATTTGGAGACCCCTGCTTCTCATGGAGGGCTGATAAGAGCACTTTTCTGGGGTGTATATAATGGGAGATGCATAGGGAAAAATTCCCATATCTAAATGTACATGAAAAGAGAAAGTATGTGCCTTCAAGTGCCTGAAAAAACACAACATTCTTTGAAAACAATACTCATCACTTTACTCTAAATCTTTATTATTTGATGTTACTAACCCTATTTTTTTTCCATAAACAAAACCTGTTGAAATTAGGGTGTTATTTCACTGACACTTACAGAAGTCAAAAAAAGTTATTTCCCAGTTACCACCAATAGCAAACCAACACATCAGTAAACATACACAGCTCCTCTGTCTGCTGGCAAGAGCAGAACTGGAAAGAGCAACTTCATTGTAATGCTAATTCATTTATCTGGAACAATTGGAGTTTACTAATACATATCTGCTGTGGAGAAACAGTGAAAAGCTGCATCATAAGAAAACTTCAATATCAATAAATGGCTTGAGGCAAATCCTTTTTTATCCCTTCTATTACAGGTTAAAAAAAAAAAAAAAAAAAAAAAGATAACTTTCCTGAACTAACAGAATCCCAATCTTGGGACTGAGTGTTTGTGCGAGTTGTTATACAAATATCAAATACAAAGAAAGTTACGGTCCTGGAAATCTAATAGACAGAGTAGTTAATAAAAGACAAACAGGTAGAGGTGGAGAACAGGTAAAGATGAGAAACTATTGTTTAACTGGAAATGAAAGACTCATGCTGAGAAGCTACCTGTTGTCAAGATTTTTGTGTTGTAGAAGAACAGGGAATTTTGAAGGATAAAGAAAATGTTTTTCAAGAGCAGAGGAAGAATTTTTGCCCCCAAATGAGTGCCAAAACAGTAGTAGACAAATCTGAGATGGAAAGTCATGGCATTATTGAATTTTTCCATGGTTGTGGCTCAGACTAGCTCTGTGTCTGGATGATGCATTGCTGGTATCTAGACATGTGGCTGAAGTTCTGGTCTTTGGGATCACCTCAGCTGTTTTCTTCTGTCGATCCCCTCTATTACACAATCCTGCCTCAATGATGGCCAGGTAGAAACACATACAATAACTGTTTCTGTGTGTAGGTGATGCATGTACATGTGTAGCATACAAATGCTTCCATCTCTACATACACATATGCATATGTTACATATTCCAATCACAAAGTAAAGCATGTGCAAGAAAGAAGAAATAATTGGACAGTCTCTTGACATTGCAGACCTCACCTGACAGACATTACACAGAGGAAACCATGCTGTTGTTACTATGAATTTCCCTTCTGATCGTTGCCTCTGTGTCTTTTTCTGCTCCCAAATTCAGACAATCCAGGGAGCTATTGCTGTATTTCAATATATGTGCACGTCAAGTCCGTAGTCTAGAGTTGTAAAAATAAAAAAAAACCAAAAACCCCCAAAACAAACTGGCCAACAACACTAGTAGACTATCACCATCTTGATGAATGAGATACCAGAGGATTCTCTGACATGTGGAATCCTACCACAAAATAGCCAAAAGAAAAAATAAAAGATTAGTGTAGTTTTGCATTATGTCAGCTTGGGCCACAATAGCTCTGCTAATTACTAAAAAACTTCATTTTATGTATGGTGCTGAGTAAATTGTAGGTAATAACAACCTACTCCAAGTCCATTCAGTCTTTTCCTTTCCTTTGTGGCCTAGAGGAGCGGTCAGTCACCAAGTTGAAAACTTAGCATGGCAATGACCAATTAGAAAAACAAACCAAATACTTCTGCTAACTTCTAGTCTCCATGGGGTAGGAGACTCCAGCCTGGCTTTGAAGAATTATTCTACCTAGTTGAGACAGGTTCCTTTCACCTTGTAAATGAGATTGATATTCTCTATAGCATTCAAAGTAATAAGCAGCAGCTCTGATTAAACACCTCAGCATCGGTGGGGGTGGGCGGGAAGTCACTGTGAAGTGGACTTCAATATTTAGTTTTTGCAAATTTGTAATGTAGTGAATTACTGAGTTAAACTTCTCTGTGCAGTTTCACTACTCTCTTAGTCCTGGGACCTTCAGGAGTTCTGCAGCTCGGCTGCATTCCTCATTATCTAGTCTGCAGTTATCTGTCCTAGGTTTTACATCAGGCCACTATCTTGGTACCTTGAGTTCATCTTGTAATAATAAATTGACTCATCTCGTCTTAGACCTTAGCTAGCTTTCAAATGACTCATGTTACGTTTTGTCAGTGTTCTGAGGGTTGGAGTCAGTCCATCTCAAGATGTAGCAAGCCCTTGGGGATGTAGGGGATGCAGACTGAGGATGAGAGGGAGGTTACCAGACTCTGCAATGTTTCAGGGAAATCAGCAGTGAAAGGTGGGACAAAAATCCTGGAGAGGAAATAAATGTGCCAAAAGTAGAAGATGATTGTAGGAAAAATGATTAGGCCTGGGAGAGGAGCTGGAAAAGCTCTGTTATTTGATCTCTCTTTTGCCATTCCAGAGATGAATTTTCATAGGTCATGAATGCTATCAGGAGGGAAAAAAAAAAAAATCTTAACTTAGGCTAAAATAACCATGGAGTGTAGGTAACCTGGGTTTTCATTCCATCAAGCAGCTAAAATTCAAGCTGATGCTTCCCACAGGCAATAGCTAGAACTGTTAAATTGAATTCAGATTTACTAGAGTGGTGCCAGGATCACAGCCCTTTTTTGTTCCTTCCACAAAGACTTATATTACTTTCCCCTATTCATCCGTCCTCACAAATCACTGTCTAGAGGCAAAGGAAGTACAGTAACTTCTTCACTCTGAACATGACATTATGTGGAAATTTCCTCTTAAGAAATAGCTTTATCATTGTAAAGCAAACAATACGCTTTAATAAGGCTCTTTCAGTAATCACATTCGTAAGGAAGAAAAGGTCAGAAATATGAAGAGCATGGGAAGATTCCCAATTTGTTTATTTACACATCTAAAATTTTGAACATACGAATTGGAGAACTCATGAAAGAACATAACCTGATTTGTAAAAGAAGTGAGTTTTTGCGAAAGGACTGCTAAATGAAGCTATCAATAGAAATCTTTTCCCCAGGTGGATTATATTGTGCTCCCAGAAAGGGAACAGAATAAACCAGTCTTCACAAGCACACTTCACGTAAATGGTTTTCAATCTGATTTTAAATACTTGTTTCTGCAGTAAAGTGAAACTGTCTTAAATCGTAAAATGGGGACATTCCAAAAGAAATACAGGTTTTACTCTTTACTGTAGTTGTGGTTTTGATATTGTGATGTAAATGAAAGGCCAAGAAAGAGGTGTTTTGTATTGAGTGTAAGAGTCTGAAGTGCCTACTGTGTAAATGTGAGGGCTATTCATTATAGCTTCAATCTGCAATGAAAAGTCCATGTGGCTGAAATGACTGAATTTTACTTTCAAAAGTGACTTAGCACTAAACCTTTAAGGGAACAGAATAGGTTTTTGCCATGGTAAACTAGGCAGTTTTGATGAAAATACAAGCTTTTAGGCAGCGAGGCATGAAATCCTCCTTGGAATATTTTTTTACTATTGGCATGCACGTAATAAGGATTCGGTGACAAGACAGACAGAACCAGCAGAAACAGCTGCAGATCTGAAATTTTCATTCATTTATTTATTTATTTATTTTCGCCAGGGGGTGCCCAGGGTGCCTTGTTAATACACTAAAGAAGAGCGTTGCTTCTGCCAGCTGCTTTAACAAAGTCAATTTTTCACCCCTGAGGCTCTCCCTGGGGGTAACTCTTTGAGGAGCAGGGTCCTGCGGCTTTGCTCGCTCTCTCTCTCTTTTCTCTTTTCCCCAAATATTTTCTTTGCAATTATTTCACAGTGGTCTCTAAAGATAGTGCATTTGGGTTCTGATCCCTGTCCCACCTCAGCTGCAAGCTGAGAAGAGCTTAATATGTCTTAATTTTGCCATCAAAGCTCAAAAACTACTCAGGAAAGCAGATGTTTCATAGTGGTTTCTTCCTTCAACAGCTGTGCCACACTTTCATCATGCAAGTTCCATACAGCACAGATACATCTCTGAGATAGTTGCTTTGCCTCTTACAAGACCACAAAAGGAAATCTTGGGCTTCTTTGGATTGCACTTAAATTTCCCACAAACAGAGGCACTTTGGTTACTTCAGATCTCATTCAGTCCAGCTGAAGACGCTGATGCAAGGACTTTTGCAACCAAATACCTGTCCCCATCTATGCAGCAGCTGACCATCCTCCTTGGGAGAATAGAATTCCAACATGAGCTTTATCTTATGCCAAGATACCCTAAATTTGGGTGGTTGGTTTTTTTAACACGTGCTTTGTACAGATCTTTGCAACAAATCTCTGGAGAGCAATGCTTCCTATGCTAGCACCATCAAAACCTTGCCTGATGGAATAATGACAGGTAATAAAGGGTTAAAAAGTTCCCTAGGAAAGAAGCCCATACCAGTGCCACAGGCATTTCCCTGTTGGATAGTTCAGGGAGAGGCCTTCGTTTTGAAACTAAATCTAATTGGAGTTTGGGATTCAGCTCTCCTACTGACTTAACAAGCTGCTGGGAAGTCTAATAAATCTTGACATGATCCTTTTCCCTTTGGCAGGGCCCTGTAAGGACTCCACTCCGCAGATCAGTGATGCCTCCCTGTGTTGCCTGCATTAGAATGTATGGTAGAGTAAAAAGCCATGGTTAGCACCCACCTCTACATGGAAATTTAATGAGCATGCTTCTAAATTTTCTCCAACCAGTTCATGAACTTGCTTTCAAGCAAAGAAAGATTCAAGCCCCATTTCATGAAGGGTGTCTGGCACCTGCTTGGGTTTGACCCTTCCAAAAGGGGAGGACATGGTATAAATTACAGTTTTGAATTGCAATGGTTGCACTTTGGTCTGTGCTTACCTACTCGATATGCTTCCTATTTTGTCAGAGCTAATTGGAAATGAACATTAAATTAACCCTGGTTACAGCAGATGAGAATAATACTCACCTCTGAGTGAGTTGCAAGGGGTGGGAAGAGAGAACTGAGCAAAGGAGGGAGGCATGGGAGGGAGACAACAGAGTTTGTTTTGAAGCTTAAATGAGTTTTATTTGCTGATGTTTTGGGAGGTAAAAATAACACACAGGAAATAAATCTATAGATAAGAATAAATTTATACTTTCAGATAAAGAGTATTCAGCATCAGTTTAGAGGGTGATAAAAGTTCACAGAATAATAAGAAGAATAACCAGAATGAAATTGAGGTGAGGGACAGCTCAGAAGAAAAACAGTTGCTGTATAATCTTAGGTGATGATTTAGGGGGAATAAAAGGAATAATCATATACCATTTTACAAGGCCTGGGTAATTCCCCTCTTCTGCTTTCATACATATCCCGAGCTACACTCTCACATTGCTTGTTTCTTCACTTCTGTATCTGCCAAGGTCGCATGCATCCCTGTGCTTGTGCCACCAGGCTGTGTCTTTGGGGTCGTAGCTGTTGGGAAAATAAGTAACTGATTCCTTGGATATGACTGGATGAGGATGGGGATGTGATCTGCATTTAACAGATGTCCTTGCGTATTGTCTTTCAGCTGATTGCAAATGGCTTTTGATGGAGTTAGTGTCTTTGCATTTATCTTGCAATGGGATGGGAGGGAGGATACCTGGCCCTCCACATCCGGGCAGAAAAGGAGTTAGACCTCAAGACTTAATGTCTGTAGTTGTGAGATGACTTCCCTGCTTTTCTGTGTGCCAAAGAGCACAGCTTTGAAGCACAAAGTCAATAGCACATGTCTCAGCTCCACATACCAGAGTAGGACTAAGCAACACAAACGTAGTGATGTTGCTGAAGTTTCACAGTTTGTAGGTGAAATGTGAGCCCAGGTCATGATTAAGTATTGCTTCTTCTCCACAGCATGTGTGAGGATGGTACAAACTCTGATGGCCTGGAGAATGGACATAAAACTCTTCCCAAAAAGAGCAGCCCAAGTGCCCCCGTGAGCCTTGCTCGCGATGTGGCCAAAGCAATATTTGAAGGTAGCAGGCCAGCAGTGGAGAAAAGTTCCATACACATTAATCTCTAGGCTTATGTAGCTACACTGCTTGCAGCACAGCACAGAGCCTTTCTGAGGAGCACTAGACTTGCCCCAGGAGCACCTGCAGCTCAGGCACAACCTCAGCCAGATGATGCTTTGCTGCTGATTCAGCCACAGTCTTGTTCTACGGGGATTTATCTATGGAGGAATAACTGCTACAGGGCACATCAGTGGCATGATTGCCCCCTGACACCTAAATGGTTTCAGTGAGTGTGCTTTAGCTTGGGTAAGAGTGTCTATGGTAAACAACAGATACAAATCACAATAAATGAAATTATATCTATAAAATATATATATAATTAAAAATACATATAACAATTATATATTATATAAACAAAACCACCATAAGTAAAATTATATTATGCCCCATTATTGTCAGTGTTTAAGAGGCATTTGCACAATGTGCTTAATAACGTTCTTTAACATTTGGTTAGCCTGATGTAGTTAAGCAGCTTGGCTAGATGACCATTATAGGTCCCTTCCAACTGGAATCATTCTGTTCTGTTCTATTCTCTCCTACACCATTCCATTTAGAAGACATGCCCCATGGAAATGGTAGGAGGCAAATTACTAGAGTCATTTAATCTGGGACTGAAGAAAATAGTTTGGAAAGTACTCAAACACTAGCAGGAGAATGGGTTTAGATGAAGCTAATATTTCTTTTTCATCTTTTTATAACTTTTACTTTTTTTTTCCTGTCCCTCTATATTTATGAGGCATCATCAAGGCACTTAGCATGCTGCAGACGCAAGAATGTAAATTTGCTCATCAGCTGGGGACGTGCAAGCAAAACTCAACCCTAAAGAAATCTACACAGCTGCCTTAGAGGGCCCTGACTATTAAGGGACAAACCCAAGCTCTTCTGCCTGTTCTTCATGCCAGCCAGCTGCACAACAGCGCTGATGTCACAGCAGTGAAGTCCAACAATGATGGTATGTTTCTGAGTTGATGGGTTCACTGTTTGCCATGGGTGTATGACATGTGTCCCCAGTCAGGCTGGAGGGTGAAGAGGAGAGCAGTAGATGTCTTCACTTGTAGCAGAAGCAGAATCTTTTTAGGGAATGCTTGTATGTCATTCCCAGGCCAGTGAATGTAACGTCACGATATGGCACAGGAAATTAGTTTGGTTATAAGCTGTAAGTACAGTCACTGCTGTGCTGTTGGTCTGGGCACCGTATGGTGTAACAATGGGCAGCAATGCAATTTTCAGGTCCTCCTCCCCCTCTTCTTCCCAAGCACAGCAGCAGGATTCATCATCTTGCCTCCCAACACCTTGCACAGCATTTCTTGAAGCCCCCACTCTTACCTAGGAAGTAGCATTAATAACAAGACAGGATATTCCATTTAGGTCCTTCTAGGACGTCTGTCTTAAATATTTTATTTTATAAATGAAATGTTCCCACATCCAGTTTTACTGTTTATGGGTCTTTTGTGATAAAATCGATGTAAATTCTTTTGACAGAAGGAAAATTGAATCCACTCTCAAATCTCCTGATTGATATTCAAATAGTACTTTGGTAACAGAGGTAGGTACTAGTTACACAGGTTGTCAAATCTCTCAAGTTCTTCTGTGGGTAAAATGAGGAGAAAAAAAAAAAAAAATCAATCTAGAGACTTTTTCTTGTGTAAGGGTAGAAGCCCATGTCTTCGAAGTTCAGAGACTGTAGGTCAATAAAAGGAAAGAACAGTGTCTCCTGTTGAGGATAGTTTCCCATCCTCCCCTGAAATACTTGGTCTTGGTGACCCTTGACGGTTGCCAGAATACACAGGAGATGGCCCAGAAGAAGCAACTCTAAGATCAGCTGACTTCTGAAGCAGCAGTGCTAAATAAAATGACTGCTGAAAAGCTCAGCACTTTACCCTCTTCTCCCCACTCAGAGGGGACACGCTGAAGCCCCTATTCCTGACCCCACTCCCACTCCTTCCTACCTCACTCCCTAGCCTAACTGTAACTAGCAGGACTCACCACTCTTCTCCTCACTGTAATAATTCTCAGTTTAGCAAGTCTCTCTGTCTCTGCTCCCTGGAGGTGACTGTTCAGAAAACTTATGGTGAAAGCTGGAGTCAGAGGGTACTCTCCTCTCTGCCCTGCATGCCAGAAAAGAACTGATACCTGTGATGGATCGCTTGGTTTAATGTGAGTGTGAGGCATTTTGTTTTTCAAGTCCGTGAAGCTAAGAGCTATTAAAAGGCAGCTGCTTATTGACAAGCTATCAAATAAATTTGGAATGCATCCTGCAGTGTAGCCATCTGATGAAGCTGAATGGGAAAGCTAATGACCCTAGCGATACACTTGCCATAAAATATGGCCTTTATTTCGGCACTTGAGGTTTACTCTGTAGCGGGGTAAAGGAAGGCAAATGTAATGCTTCCCATTTTCCTCCAGCATAGAATTGTACATGTACATATTGGTTACAAGCCATCCGGACGACTTGCTCTTTATAGCCTGCCATGCACTCCTCCTGCAAGCCTGATATCAACACTGAGCTAGCAGGCTGGAGCAAGCAAAGCCGTTTACGATTTTCTTGAATTTCTGTTATTTGGAGTTATTCCTCAAATATGGAGTGGAACATCGGCTGGGGTATATCAGTTAATTAGCTCTGCCAGTTTTCTCCCGCTGAGAAGCTGACCCAGTTGTTATAAATAATTCAGAGCATTTTCGTGCTTTGTGTGCTGCAGTGGTGTAACTATCTGTACAGTTTTGCTGATAGCGACATCTCTTATAGTCACGTGACCCATTTTGGATAAAATCAGAGATTTATTTTGATTAGCATCACGGTTTACATGGCATTGCTTGTGTCCTCTAATTGGATGAAAATAACTGAGAACTTGATTTCCAATAGTGAAAATGCAAGCTTTCTGTCAGAGACTACCTTTTTTCTCCTTTGTCTGTACAGCACCCAACACAATAGCAGCCTAGTCCCTGATCGTGCCTTTAGTGTTAGCAAAATTCAGATAATAATTTCACACTGAAAAACACACAAGTGCAGAGGGTAATCCGCTGTTTAAACTCTCAAAGTGAAGGATGTAACCCATTTGTTCTTGCACCGGGATACATTATACGTGTCACAAACGTTCTCCACTATTTGCTGAAGTATTGACTGTTTTCTTTAATGCTGCTGCACAAGGTAAGAAACAAACACAGTGAAGGCATTAGGCACATTTTACTCATAGACACCTAACTTAAGCTGACAGCAAGAACAAACACTCTTCTATGTGTAACTCTTCTGCATCTGTCTCCAATCCCACGTACACAGTCAATAATACTGGTACTTAAGAACATACATTTCTGATTTCAGAAGTCAGCTCACAAAAAAAACCACACTGTCTATGTAAAATGACTCAACAAGTGGACGTATTTTTATTTTTTATAAATAACAGAGCAGCTGGTGACAAGGCCTTAGTGGCAGTGGAAGAGATGTCAAATGTGGAGGTGAGATTTTGGGGAACAGTCATTTCTGCGGAGCAGAAAGACAGAGGAGAGAGAAAATCCAAAATCTTTATCTGTTCAAAATCACACTCCTTCTTAGCCACAAATCCACCTCAGCTTCTCTCATCCATATGAACTTCTCCTTAAACCTACTTGTTGTTTTGACAATATTCAGTGTTACTACCCCCTGAATGCAGACACAACATGTGTTACTGTACATCTTTTGGATGACAGTAATCAATTTGCATCCATGTCTGGATGGAAAAGAGCAAGGATGGTGAAGGGCAAGCTCATTAGTCTCTATTAAACACCATGGTCTGAAGGAAATCAAATCTCAACAAATCTACAAGTCATTTGCATTCAGGATCTGGGAGCCTGGAAAAAATATTATCCTCAAAACACGCTTTGCTTCCTATACATTTTTCCTCTAGATATCTATTACCAGCTACAGTCAGGGATAGGCTGAATACTGCATCCCATATGTCCATCCTGATGTCTTACACTCTCACATTATGCAAAGTCTAGTTGGTGCTGAATTAAGTAAAATTGCAAAATTCCTCTCAGCCAGCTGTGGCCATCTGAGAAGGCTTTTAGGACTTTGCCTGTTTCTCAAATGACAACATGTGGTGTCTACAGCATAGGCATCAGCATTCACAAGCCACCTTAAGATCCTCCTACAGCCAGCTGGAGACTACTACCTATGTCAGTAAAGACCAGGGACAGATTCCTGTTTTCACTAAGTAGTTCTGTGTGTTTTAATTAAATACAAAAGCACGCTGACTGTGACTAAATCTCTTATAACTATAAATGCAGCTTAGATTTAGACACCTAGAATCAGGTGATGTGTTACCCTTAATCTAGTGTATATGAATAGAGTGAAAGAAGTATTTCCAGAGATCAAGACATCCTATCTTTGATGTCTTATGAAGAATGGAATGTAGATGACATATTTCTTTAGTATCCTAGAAATTGAGACTGATTTTTAATGATTAAGTATATTCTTTTTAATGATTAGTTATATTCCCTTTGTTTAAAATAAATAACATTATGAGTCTTACATCCATGTGTATCATTGTAGAAGTGAAAAACAAAGGCGGTTAAGAATTTAAATGCTCTTTAAAACTTGATCTTTTGGGTAATAGGATGAACTGATGAGCTCTTTCCCTACATATTGAACCTTCCGTATCACATCTGAAATGAAATGCATAACCTTTTGTCTAAAAGTTCTACTTTGGGCTAATTTAAAGGTCCATTTCTTGGGAACTCGGTGTGTAGTTTCACTTCATCACAGCTTGGTCAAACACAAGTCAAACATTTTCTGGGTTCCCTCCATGTTACCCTTGCTATGCCCAAGGTAACAGTCCTGGCTGAGAGGCTCATTTCTCTTCAGTAACACTTAAGGGCTACAGGGGTGAGCCTCCAACTGATGTCCACGCTGTGTCACTGGTCATCTCATCCCTGAAGACAACATGTATTGAAAAAGGTTTTGTCATGCTCTGTTTGAATGCTGTGCTCTGGGTTGTGCTGCTCAGTGTCCCAGAGGTAAATCTCAGTGCTGTAAATATGTACACCCCAACACTTGGCTCTTATCTCCCAGCAGTCAGCTGAAGAATGGCAGCCCCGGAAGGAAGAGCACTTTCTAACATTGCTGGAGACAGACTTTTGCCACGAAGCAGGCACTTGACAGCCCCTCCAGGTCTCTGGGGGAGTGTTTTGTGTCTCTGCTTTGTGCCAGTTCCAGCTGTAATGACTTTGCATACTCCAGAGCCAAGGGCTGTAGCTAAAACTGTCCCCTGCATGCGTCTAAATTAGTAACCATATTTTTTCTGATGAGGCAACATCTCTGCAAGTAAATTAAGGAAGGCTGAGAACATTTTCCAGCACTGAGGCCAGGAATGACCTGTGTTTATACAACTAAAATCTTTCAGTCTGTAAAGTGATGTTGCTGCATCCCGACTGCCTATTTGTAATGGTTTTGGGGCTGTGCCATCTATCAACTGGCATCCAGGAATTTTAAGGACAGTGCCCAGGATAAAACCACACTAGAGATCATTGTAAAAATGTTTATCAGCGAATTTCAGTGTTCAGCAATGTTTTCTGGCACTATATTTTCTAGTATAGCAGTAGTCCACTTATAGCCTCATTATATGAGGACCTGGGTTCTGGACACCCTGGTAACAGGTGACCTATAAGACTCCACATTTGTTTGAAAATAAGTGTTATAGTTGTTGCAACAACAAGCTGAGCTGGCACAAAGGCTGGTGGCTGCTTGTGAATCCTGAAAAACTCTGGGTTTCAGGAGTGCCCTGGTGACTGTAAACTCTGCTGGGTAAATGGAGACTTTCTGAGGAGTGAGGAAGATGATTTTCTTTCACAGACCTTTCATATATTGGGTGTTGCCTTCAGAAAACACTCACATTTCCACATGGAATATTAAGTGATCAAAGCATCTCAAAGCAAATGGATTTGCAAGAACACCCGGTATGTTGCTATGCTATTAATATGCTGAAAGCCTTTCTATCATCAGTTTTGTTATAGCTGGTTGGAATTAAAGCCCTACAGAGTCAAACTATGAAAGAAGGTGACTGTTTATATCATATTTTTTTTTCCCCCACAAACTTTTGTTCTAGAAACTCTCACATCGATAAGTGTTGAAAAATGAAAATATATAGCAATAATTCTGCTCTCTCCTGTGTGTTGAGCTTTATATAGCACAATATTATGAATATTCTATGTGATTTTTCTTTTTTTTTTTTTTTAATGTGATGGAAATGTGAAGTTATCTTTACAAAGCACAGAGTCATGCATTGTTATTTTTAACCTTTATGGGGAGATGGAGCAAATAGCCCACCCACTCAGAAGGAAATAACAATACTTCTTATTAAACATAATTGTTTCCATGGGATTGTAGGGCTGAGATTATAGAGACAATAAAGTTCCTAGCCAAAACGTCACTTCATCTTCTTGCTTTATAATCACCCATTGTACAGCTGTTTTGCTCACAATGCGGGTGGCAGATCTCTATAATAGGGCTTTAGAATCTCTAAATTTGCTAATGAAAAGTATTTAATCCCTGCTCGCCAAGACAAATCTTTAATTGGTAAGTCTGTTGGTGTTGCTGTGCTGCAAGTGTTATGTAAGAAGCCAGGCTCTGTTCGCACGCATTCGGACACCATGGTTACCAGCAATGCTATGCGTGAGGATGGGGAGCACAAACCCTGAGCTTTCATCACCACCAGGGATAATCAATGATTTGTATCCTTGTTCCAGAAGTAACCTTCCATCTCCTCGGTGAGGCAATTATGAAAATACCAACACAACCCTTAGATATGGAACTGGCTCACTCCTAATTTAGGGGCTCATCATTACACATGCCGTCTCATGACTCCTCTTCTCCTGCCTTAGTCACATCATAGAAAGGAGACAGGATGTTTAGATCATGCTGGAAGTTAAAAAGCCTGCCTGTGAAATTGAAATCATCATGTGTTAGATTAGAAGGATCATGAATTTCCAGCAGCAGGATGAACTGGAAGGTGCAAGTTTTCTACTGAGCATTTCATGGAGGAAAACTGAGGAAATAGAGGCTCTGTAAGACTTGAACCTTCTGAGAGGTCTTGTACACCTTACACCATCCATTCGGGGCTTGCTTTGCTTAATGAAATGACACAGGACGTACAGAGGTCTTATGAATGCTGGGTAGGAGACTACTGCTAACTGGCCAGCCCTGATGCTCCCAAAGACAACATCTTGCTGCCAGAACTAGTAGTATACCTAAGCATATGCTGAACTCACATCTCAATGGGCTCGTAAGCTACTTCTTACCAAATCTGGGAGCTCACCTCACAACTCTGTGAGAAGCAGTCTCTTCAGGCTACCTTCTCTACTGAGTTCAGTAATAGTCCAGCACCCAAGCCCAGAGACACATCTCCAGTTTTAATATCTCTTTGCAATGTGTTTCAGGATTAAAATCTTCAGTCATGACTAGGAGTTCAAAATGAGACATGGAGAATGGAAGAGGTGTGTCTCTTTGCTCTAAATGCAAGAGTCTATTTTAGCATGAGGTGAATTGCGGTCCCTCCAGTCTATGAACAAGATTTCTACTCACTATAATGGCAGTCTGGACAACTTAATCCAGATGGAGACATTTACTTTATAGACACCTAAAAACAGGGGAGGTGGATCCTACCCCTGTATTTTCACCACCAAACAAATGTATTAATTTTTTGATCCCTCTCGCCCTTTTTCTTTTAGACTTGGTACTTATTTAAATATCCTAAACAAAGTGAAGCAGTTCTTCCAGGAAGGACTATGGGACCAGTAGCATAAAATACCCAATAGCTTTATGAGCATAGGTCTCTCTTCAGAGCCAGATGTGAATTCAAGTACCCAGGGGCAGAAAACAGTCTGAATCAACACCTACAGCACACGCCATGAACATCCAAATTAGTAAGTTACTAGACACAGAAATCTCCAGATTTTACTTTTATCAAAGAAAGTTTGTCACTGTTGCAATGATTCATTTAACATTGATTTATTTAACATTGATTTATTTATACCTTTCATTTAATATTTACAGATATTTACCCAAATATAGAAGATCAGATAGTCGAACCCAGCTCCACATAATCTTGATGAAATGTAAGATCAGGGTGATAAAAATGCAATGGATTCAGAACAGCTATGCTGGATTGACTAGCTAGGAATAATCAGTGTGCTATGTATAGAGATGCATAGATATAGATGCAGCTACATTCATTCCCTTACCAAAAATGATCAAGTGGAAAATAAGGCATGCTTACTCTTCTATCACAAATAGTATTTTCTTTTTTTCCTTCAGAGCTCAAGAGAGTATTTCTGTGAATAAACTGGAAATGATAAAAAGTCCCTTTCACTCTCTGACTACTCCTTACTGACACTGCATCTAACATAAAAATAGCCCATAGCTGTTATAAAATTCAACAAAGTGCAGATTTTTGACAGAAATCATTTCTGAATTTGGTAATATTTTCCTTTATTTACAGTCAGGAGTGAACCAAGGCAGAAACACCCCCCTCCCCCCAGTCCCTTTTATAAAACCACAAGTTTCACTGCAACAAAATTAAATGATACAGATTTGACAGAGGAGCAAAAGACATGATAACAATATATGTGCATTTTTGGGGGGATGGGGGGGGTGGAAATTAAAGAATGAACTAATTGCATTTTTATCTTTAAAAGAAGTTAATAAATTACCATTTCAAAGTGGGATTTACATATTCCATCACTTTGCAAAGATTAGCTTTTTATTTGATAGTTTTTTTCTTTCCCATTTTATTATTCAGCCTTTTTGGATGAGATAGTCCCCCCCCCCAAAAAAATGATAAAAAAAAAGCCAAAGCCCATTCCTTTGCAGTCATTAAAAGATCCTGTGGCACTTTCCACAAGAGCTGAAAGTGTTTTAAACATCAGTGTCCTGGCAAAAGTCCAACTTGGGTAATTACATTCTGTCCTGCCTCAAAGAAATCCTTTCCTCAAGCTATAATTTCATTTGGAGACATTGTTCCACACTTCTCTGCCTGGAAACGATTGCTCCGTGATCTCAGCTGCCACATTGCAGAGAGGAAATAGCTGCATTTTAGTGCAAGTAAGTGTTTTCTATAGACTCACTGCCATTCAGACTTCCACATTGTGTACTTGAGTCCAATACACACTCTACAAGATGCCTGCTGGCAGTATGCACCTGGGTGAAGCCCTCAATATGCTATATACAGTTGACTTCTGTAGGAAGTAGACAGAATACTGCTCTATAGTTCACAAAACAGCAACTGCAGTCATCTGTCATTTGCTGTATAAGGGCACCTTATGGTTGCCACAGTTTGCAGCAAGAAAGTTAGAGGTAAATAGAGTTGACTGATGCTATTGCTAATTTCCTTTCTGATGAAATGTTATGATGATTGATTCAGAAATGCAACAGGGCCGTAGAGACTTCAGAGAAAAATACTTTCCTATAAACACAAGGTGCATCATGATGCTATCATAGAGTCTTATGGCAAGATCTGAGTCCTCCTCACACTGACCACGACAAAAGGAGATCTCCCAGTGTCTTCTCAGATTGTCTCCATGGAACTTGAACTGGAGGTTATGTTCCTCATCTGCATAATTTATTATGGAGAGGGAGCATCTTGTCTAACTGTAGACAAGTGAAAGATCAACACCTAATCTAAATTAGGTTTCAAGATCCACTCTGCCATCAATAGAGAGCAAGAGTCCCACAGGTAAACTATTCCTTCTTAAGATGAGTATCTAAGAATATGAAAATACTGTCAAATCTTGAAGTCACTATAGATAAATTATGCAAGATGCTGGAATCCTCATTAGAGATGCTGGGTGAGATGAGCTGTACACAGAATGGAGAAAATCTGAATGTGAATTAAAACACAGGTGTTAAAATGAAAAAAAAAAAAAAAAAGCCTGCTGTAGCACAGCATGAGTAAAAGGTGGAAGCTGACAGAAAACTACACAGGAGTACAGTCCTGCCTTCTCCAGGTGGTTGAGTCATAGAGCATTTTTATGATTCTACTTAAGGGAAATGGTCCACTGCTTCAGCAGCAAAGCTTGTGCCCTCTGATGCCTAGGTCTTACATCTCAGCAGAATACCTCTGGCTACGCCAATCCTCAGCTTCCAGAGGTTTCAACAGAGGACTGGTAGACTCACAGGGAAAGGGATTCGGCACCTAAAGCAACATATATAAGCAGAAAGGCTTTTTTTTTTTCACTGTCTTCAACAGGTGCTACATGAGGACCTATCTCCTGGCTTCATATCTTAAGAGACATTTTTCCTTTTGCTGGGTGGGACTATGCCAGGAGGATTAAACTCCGACTTCACTAGTTTGGAAAGAGATTATGTCCTTGACTTGATGTCACTATTTTCTTTTCTCCTAATTAAACAGAAAACTCAGCACAGGGGTGAGAACGAAAAGGAAAGCAATAGTGAGAGAGAAAAAGAATTAAGGAGAAGCTGACCAGAAAAGCCAAACAGTTCAAGTCCTTTAATTTAGTATTTAAAAGCTTTTCTGCGAGTCTGCTTCTCAGAGATATGACTGTTAAAGAAAATGGATTTTCCTACTTCCAGCCAACCACAATATATGTACATACTTATACACACCCACAAGCACACACGGAGAAATGTACAGAGAGGGGGAGGAGAAAAAATTATTCCGAGAAAGATGTTGAAGTTGTATCGAAGGAATAAGATGCAGAAAGAATCTTTCCTGAGAAAATCCATTTTGTGAATCCATGACTAATCCCTGCAGAACACACATACGCACACACACAGAGAAAGGTAAAGAATAAAACAACACAGCTATACTTAAAAGCATATTCATCTCTTAGCATGTATACTCAGGATTGCAGCTAACTCCTCCAGTTTGTAGGTTGCCCATCCTTTTTTAAGCACATTAAAAAATAATGTATTTTACCACTCTGTTAGGAAAATAAATAAAAGAACATCCAAACCTCACCAAGAACCAACACAGGCATCTTGTGGAGGGGTAGGGGAGCTAAAAGACCAGAGCAAGCTACAGTGGGGAAAGAAAGCTCACTGTGGAGGTTTATCAGACATTCATGGTGCCATTTACAGCTTGAATCTAAATACAGGCTTAGGACCTTCTTCTGTAGGACCTCCTTCTTAGGACCTTGATGTCTTCTGTAGAAGACATCACTGAAGGAAGGAGAGATGTGCTCAAGGGGCAAAGAGTGGGGAGGTGTCAGAAGAAAAGAAATTTGGTGGTAATTATTTGGCTGAGATTTGGGTGCTCAGGCCACAAACAATGTCTGTTCTCCAAGAGATCCCAGTGTTACTTGTCAGTCCCTCCAGCTCATGCGGTCTTTAGAAGGCCCCCCCTTGTCATTAAAGCAAATTTCATTGATCAAAAAGCAGCCCGAGAATCAAATAGTTTGGGATGCAAGGGATTTCTGGAGGTGTCTGATGCAATGTGAAGTAAAGCCAGCATCAAAGCTGTATGCAGCTTACATCACTCCTTGGTGCATCTTGGTTCCATGAGAAATCCTAAATACAAGCAGGAGGAAATAATCTCTCCCTTTCCTCTGAGGCAATAGGAAATATCCAACTGGTTGGTTGCAACTTCTCCAGCAGAGTTTTTAAGCAAATACACACTTTCACACATCAATGTACATCCACACAGACAAGACTTCCTAGAGAGAAGAAAACTTCCTAGAGAGAAGACTCTGAGGATAGATGATCACCTGTGCACAAAGGAATGGATAAATAAATGTGATGCATATTCACCTGCCCTTACACACATCGATAAAACAATTAACTTTTCCACAGTTTGATTTTCTGTACAAAAGAAGCCCAGTTCCCAGATCAAAGGGAGGCTGTGGGACTGGCTGCGGTCCAGGGTCACCAACAGATGAAAGCCCCATGGATTGGTCAGGCTCACATTGGTATGTTGGGGAAGGCAGCACTGAGCACGACAGGGCCATACAGTGCAGTCACTGCAATTGCTCCCATGGCGTAGCAAAAGCTCTCCACCCAGTTTTTCACCATTTGCAAAATTCACTCAGCTGTGGCCATGTTGCTTCTCTTCTGGGAGGGATTGGTTCCAAGATCTGTATTTTGTTAAACCATCAAAAACAACGTGATTTCCAGAAGAACTAAAAAGCAGTGAGTAAAAACAATTCAGGAAAGAGGGACACCAAGATCTGGAAAATCTGGGTTTTTCAGACAGGTCTGAAAATGTAGGTCACCTATTGATGGGCTTGGATGGCTTCCATCCCAGCCCTTTTTCTGCTAACTTTTTAGCTAGCCCCTCTCTTTCTCCTTTTAGATCTTGCTTTTTCAGGCTCCAGCCCGCCTCTTCCCAGCCAGCTGTGTATATGAAATGACTTTGGGACATGCTGGCAGGGAGTGGGTTTAAAAATAAACATGGTGATATTCACCAGGAAGACACTGCAGGCTGCAGGCTCCTATCTGGGTGATAAAGATTTAATTATTGCATGCTGGCCTTCCTTACCATCTTCCCAGCTGTAACAGGTGCCAGAGTTTCATCTTTCTTACAGCTTTTTCTCAAGGTAATTAAATCTTTATCCTGGAGATAGGTGTATGCAAGTATGTGAGTCTCTTCCTGCTTTAAAGGGAGACAGTTTTATTTTTTATTAACTCTACTAATCAGCAGAGGAATTATACATAAAGTAAGCTAGGGAGGCTATGGGGAATATAAGGTTTTATCTGGTACTGTGTTTGCCTGTAAAATAATCCCATTCTGGGGAAACCTGCTACAGTTTTGATTTTAAGCATGGGCTGTGTTCATTTTGTGATCTCGATAGCTTTATTCCATGCAACCCTGGGATTTATTTCTAATCCTAAGCAAAAGGATTTTTCATGGGAGAGAAAGAGGCTGCAGCAATGAGGACAAAGCATCAGCCTGCAGCAGGATATCTCCTCAGGCTCATTAAGTGGCTTGGGGCATGACCCTCCATGGTACATTTTATAATGGGTCTTGAGTCACTTTGATGGCAGTGCAATCAGATGGTCCTAAAGTCTCTGTATTTCCTACCACCAGACATTGCACTACATGGTTAGTGAAGAAATATGGAATGTAAAACAGTGCCATTAAGACATCTGGACTCCAGAAATGGGAACGTCACATGTAACACTTTGAAGATAAAAGGGAATGTTTCTATGCTCTGTGATGGTGAATGGCTGGGGGAAAAAAAAGAGTTTGTTGGGAGATTCATACTGAGAAACTCAGGGCAAAGACTGAGGCTGGGATTTGGGTATTGTGTTACCTTAACCACGCACTGTCCTCTTTACATACGTGCATTGTTCATTCAAGGAATGGCTTGATATAGGATGTCATTGCAAAAGATATACGAGCTTAAGGGCAGACAGTATATATGTATGAAAGAAAAATCAATTTTGAAGTAGTAAATATATTGCAGAAATCACACTCAATCCAGAAAGTTCATGAGACAGAAATTACTATTGCCTCAAAAAACAGAGGTGGGTTGATTTTTGACAGGTCATTAAGCATCCTTATGGTTTGAAAATCTGTGTTCAAATTGTTAAGAACTAAGAAACAAAGGCAAATGACACTTGCTTCTCCCCTACTGTCCCATGCTTAGGAAAAGAAGTAATTGGTAAAAAAAAAATCATTGACTTCAGAGACAATTGGCCTGGGTAGGTAAATGATGGGATTTGAAAGATTCACACATAGAGTTGAGAAAGTTAATTTATTTTCTGTATCAAGCCATGTTTGGTTTCTTCTGTGCGTGTCAGTAAGGTGCCATTTGTACTGGCTACTGAGTTAAGGCTGCAGATCAATAGAGCTTCAAGGTAATATTTTTCTTCTTCAATGTAGTTGCTGCTGAGTCTGTAAACTCTAAGTTACAGAATCAGATCCTCAGCTGTTGTAAACAGGCTTATGTGAATTGTTACCACTTACAGCTGCTCTGAAATTTAGTTCAGCTGATGCACATTCAGTGTGAAGGTACCACATTGTACCATCTTGATTTGCTTCAAGAGGTATTTTCTGTGTGAGGTTTCTGGCAATTTGCTGAGACCCTTAGGGTAGCAGACTCTAGTCTTGTTATTGCAGACCTGTATCACCTGACTCCTTGCAGACATTTATCAAGCTCCATGAAGCCCCATTTTGGCTTCTTTTTGCCCCATTGTTCCTACTGAAGATCTGTTTCCGGAACATGAGTGTCTTAATGATTAGGAACATTCTTCTAATTGCCAGCCTAAATTTATTCATAGGCAGTTTATTCCTCATTTGCTCTTCTACAAACATTGTCTCTGCACTTACTTTTTGCTATTACCCCTTCTTGACTTTGTATGCAGTTCAGACCTTGTAATGAACGCTCCCTCTGTTACGCACATCAGTTACGGAAACCTCCTTTGAGCAGGAGCTCCACTTTGAGCGTACAACTGGGACTCCAGTAAGGTGCTTAAGCACTTTCTCAGTTGGAATTTTAAATGGTGGGGTGGTACCAATAAAGGTAAGAAAAGTTTTCCTCTAAGTGTTTCACCTCAAAAGGGGAAAGAAGGTGAAATAAAGCAATTGGTGCTTGGGGAAAAGAATGAGATGCTGAATTTCTGTCTGTTTTTTCTTTCCACCGTGTCTTAGTTTAACTGTGGTCCAAGTTACTGATTGGTGGAAGGTTAAACTGCTTGAGATCTTGTGTGCTTATCATGTCTTCTGAAGCTGCTACTACTGCCCCACTTCAGGGAAAAGATACCAGACTAGATGAGTCATTGATATGATCTAAGTATGGCCATTTTTGTGTTGTTCACCCATATCAGCTCACATAGTTAAACCAAACGTAGGGAAATTATAATTCAATTCACAGCAGAGATTTTCTTTAAAAAAGAGATATTAATAAAAAGAAAGGCATTGGAAGTAAGTTGTCTGCTTTTAAGGGAAAAAGAGGCTTTGTTTGTTTGATGCTATTTATGCTTCCCAAAAGAATCGTAGTTTGTAGGCTTGGTCATAAATAGCACTCATTTGAGACAATGTTTTATTACAGTGCAGGGAAAGTTGTCATTTTCACATGAGTTTTTCTGCAGAGGTGGCTGGGAAATAGAATTTCTGTCCTCTGGGAAATTTCAGCCTCTCAGAAAGCAATTTTCATTTGTCAAAGAAAATTTCAAAATTTACCGTATAGGGTAAACTGCCCATCAAAACTGATTCAACCATCAAACATTTTCAGTTTGTGAAGAATATTACAGCTAATCCAGGAGAAGGAATGGTGTTAAATGTAATTTTGAGACAAAATTAGAATGATTAAAATAATTTAGTGAAGTGAGACAGTCTTTATGTAAATAAGTAGTATAGAGTTTTGATCTGTTTTTACAGTTCAAAATTACAATATTTCAACAAAAGTGCTTTTTTTAGGTAAGAAAAAATGGTCGATCAGAAACTTTTCTAGCAAGCTCATGGGGACCCAGAGACAAATATACACCTGCCAAAAAGGGATAGAACTAGGCGTGGTCATTTACAGAGAACTACAGGATATTGTTGCTTTTGGCTGGGTCCTCATTGCCAGTTTAACTTCAGCCAAACCAGGGATGATTGATGACCCTCAAGTCTGGCAGTGGAGTGTGCTCATGTCCTCATCATTCAGGGTGAGCATTTTTTGCAGGGCACACTGGCTACTCCACACTAGATGATGCTCGAGTTCAGGTCTCCTCCGAGTCCTTTGGTAGACCTCTTTGGTTTTAGGTTCTACTAGCATATTTGATGTGGTTTTACTTTCAGTCCAGAGTGTGTAAACTAATTTAAGAGTAGTGTTACAGCACACCACAGTCACATATTTCTAGTGTGAAACAACGCACACGTATCAGGCTGTGTGGCATGAACTTGTCCCAGAATAGTGCTGGGTGATTCTATCTGTCTCCTACAACACCTTACATCATCCTCTTCCTGGTATAAGCCCCATATTTTGCCTGCATCCCTAGAGGCCATTACTCAGCCTCCATCAGCCTCACCCAGGTAGCATCCCCAGGCAAATATGTTTCATCTTCCAGCAGTACCATTGTGTAGTGAATCATGATGTGAGGAATCCTTCACAGACAAGCCTTTGTAACCTTTTTTTCTGCCTTTCTTTTTCTTTCACAAAGTCTGTATACACTGTATTTCTTTTCACTTGAATCCAGCAAGTTCCTGTGAGATCATAGTTGGCCCTGAATGCTTTTTTTTTCAACTTTTAGGGAGTTCGCCTTTCTCCATGGACTGTTGCTTAAAGAGAAGCTGGGCTGCTCAAGGCAAAAAGTATTACTGGCCTGAGGAGTAATATTGCTGAATGGCAGAATAATAGAATGATAGCACTGGCCCTCCAGCACCGGCAGATGCTGATGGAAGAAGAGAGGCATGCACACGGCCTTCTCACAAATTAACATCTCCCTGACACATACCTGTAATGCCTCATTGTAAATAATAAAATCTACCTTAATAAAACCTGGCAGACATTTAAGAAAGACATCATCATTCTGATATTAAATCTGATCTCTAAATCAAACCCACAGCAAGTCTTTTACATCCAGCAAATGTCATGTGGAAAAACTTCAGGAAAGGTGACTTCTAGGCAACATTTCTGTAATTTTTATCCTCATTTCTGAAAGATCATCCTAAAGCTATGTATAAAAGCATGAGCTCCTGAGTTCACAGAAACCCGAAGAGGAAAAAAAAAGATCTTAGTTATTACTTCTCAAATCACTGTGCAACATGACTGCTAGTTCTGACATAAGGAGCAGAAGGAATGTCATATTTTTTGCCAACATCTGCAGAAATTGTGCAGTTAAGAAGGTGGAAGGACTTCCTCAGTGTCTTTGAATATGACCATCTCTTGCTTTTCCAGATTGCTGCCCATTTCCTCTGAACCCATCTCCTGCCTGTGTGTCTTCTTGTGGCTATACCCAACCCCGATGGCTCCAGACCTCAGGGCACATCGTGTCTTCCCCTGGTTTGATTTTAGAAGTTCCTGATCCTACTGGTTGCCAATCACCGATTTGGAGACAGTCCAACGTTTCTTCTTTCTAAAATACCTACTTTAATCTTTGCTTCTGTCATTTCAGGAGATAACCTGGTTTTTTGGCCCCATTCATTCATCCTCTGAGGCTGCTGCCTGAGCTGGCATAGACAGTGACAATTTGGAAAGAGTCCTTTTTTTTTTTTCTCCTCACTTTTTCATTCTGGATTTCTAAATATTGGGATTGGTAACCTAACTCTCTTTGGGCCACCAATGAGTGCCATCAGTTGGATCTGGATCAATCAACAAAACACCAATCTGCATTCTGGTGCATCTCCTCCCTTCATAAACTGTCAGCACAGAAAATGAGCCTTAGTACCGAATAAGTCCAAAATCCTGTTGAGATTCATAAAACCTATGGAAAACCTGCTCTGAATGCCACCCATTAGGGAATAAGCCTATTGTCAGGTGCTTATCTGGAGCTGTCCTAGATATTTCAACCAGAGCTTTGTTATACTTACTTTAATATCCCTTATGTCTGGAAAAGTGACTAAGAGCTAAAAAGCAGTTTCTAAACCCCAGAAGAAAAAAAAAACAAACCCCAAACAAAAATCCCATACAATCCTTTTAACTCTCAGCAGAGGCCAGTCTGTGGTAGAGTGACAGTGATGCTGCAAGGTAAGGATCCCTGCCTCTGAAAGCAGAGCAGATATCAATGGCATTTTCTCAGGTGCTGTCAAGCATGGAGATTTCATTAGACTGCTTTTGCCACCGTCCTCCTTCAAGGAGAAGGTCTTCAGCTGTCAGTTTGATGCCTCTGTCACAGCTCCTTTCTTTTACAAGACCTTTTTTTTGTCTTACACAGAAACATCCCATTCGTACAGGTGGTTCAGGCTTCCTCGGCAGAAAGTGGAGGGAATGCAGCTCATTTGCCTTTCATACAAGTACTGGAAGCAGCTGGAAGCTGTTTGGTGAGAGGCAGTGTAGGATTTCAGCACACCACCTTTGAATGGGTCTAGGAGTAGCAGCTCCAGGTGACGAGGACTTCTCATAGCACAGCGTGAGGAAGGATTGCTTATAATTCATGGCATTTCTGCCTATTTTCCACCTATTGCATTATGCTGTGTAGTCTGACAGAACTACTCCTAACTACAGTGTGGACATCGTTTCCCAGAAGTGAAGAAGTTGTTTCACTGGGCAAGGTTACACAGGCTTCTTGGGCAGAACAAATCACATTCAGATCTCCTTGGTTTCCAATAGAACCATTCAATCACCAGACCATCACTTTCCACCTTGATTACCTGCCTTGCAAGGTGACCTGCCAAATCTTTGAACAGTTCAAATAATTCAGTGAAAGTGGATATGTCTTCCATGCATGTCCAGCTAATGAGAGGCTGGCCTAAGACACATTAACATTGTCCTGGGAGGACTTATGGATGGCTGGTGGTAGCCCAGCTCCTTCTTACTCTTCTGACAGATTCACATGCAGTGTCAGCATCACGCTTACAACCAAGCTGCTTAGAGCTGAAGCTACAGTTTAAAAATGTAATTCAGCATGTAGAAGAGGTAGATGAAATAACTTGAACCTAAGCCATGCTGCACTGTAAAGACTGACTCTGCAGACTCCTGCTTTCCCAGGGGACTTGAGATGCTACATGTAATTTCATGCACATTTTAATATTGAAAGGGAAGCTTTCCTTCAAAAATATGTGGATCAGAAACTTCAGCACTTTTGCCTATGTAGAGAGCATTGAAAGTACTCATTTGACTCAGTCAAAACCATTTCTGGTGAACTTTCTAGGGAAAAAGATTTTTTTTCTGTCTCTAATTAACTTTCTGTCAACCACTAGCAAGGCAAAAGGATAAGTACCTTTTTTTTTCACCATAGATAAGGCTGAGAAACTGAAAACACAGCTTATGCTGACAGGCATTAGGCACTTTTAGACTGTTCTATCAGCCTGAGTGATGATGGCCCTATGGAAGCAGTGAACACATCACCACTTAAAGCATTTAAAACTGATCTAGACACAGCACCAGGGAATATTCTGGCAGAAAGAATCCCAGACTTGACTGAAGAATAAAGTAGATGGTCTAGTGATGTTGGTGTGGGGGTCTTTTGCTTTGGAGCCATTTTCGTTTCATTTTACAAGGGCATTCTTTTCTGTGTCTCTAAATGCCAGGAGCCACATCAAGAAAAGTACTGAGCTCCTGCACCTTTCAGAGAAAGACAGGGAGCACCATGAATTTGTAACAAGACCATGAGCTAAGGAAAGCCTCCAACATGGGGTTAACTTCAAGCATGTCAAACATCCCAGTGGAAGATGTTTTATTACCAGACTTAATTGAGTGTGTCACAGAGCATTTACTAAAGAAACTGAGAACAGATAGATTAATCTCTCCAATGGTATCTGGAGCCACTTTTCAAAAAATACTTTAACACGTAAAAGCCCTGCATGCATACTTTCTAAACATTAGCATGTTCACATTGCATCATTCCCAGGCACATAAAAAACATCACCTGCAGTGCAACTGAAATGCAAATTTTTGATTTAGCCTACATAAAAAATATATAGATATGCAGGAATAATTAACAGTAGTGCCTGAAAACTCTATACGCAAGACCAGCTACCAGGAACACTGTATTTCTGAAGAATATTATGATTATTTTTGAGGGAGTCCTAGAAAAACAATTGCCTCAAATTTATCTCCAACAGGATCAACTTCGCAATCTCATTTTGGTGAGTTCTATACTATTGCCTGAAAGAAAGAGAAAACAAAGCAGGCAAAAAGGTTTATCAGGTGCGGAGTTTTGCTTATGAAGGCAGGCAGAGTTAGCCTGAGGGCACCTCAGTACAACCCTGTATAACATGATAGATGTTATTAAGGCAAGAAGATTTTTCCCTCTAACATTCACAGGTTTCTTCTGCTCATCAGGACAGTGATGAGGCTGGATGAATAGTCCATGTGTTTTATATCTTCTGACTTTATGGTGGTAGTGTTGGAAGAGGCGTCCTGAACAGAAGACAACAATCCTTTTATCAGTGCCTTGGCTGCCTTTCAGTCAGATGAGGAGAAAAATCAAGTCATACACTGACATTTAATTAATGTGTTCTCCAGGGCTGGAGGAGATACAACCTTTATTTGTATTATTTATTATTTATACCTGAGGAATCTAAGTGGAGTGTGTATATTCCAGTACTGGGGAATGAACGCTCTGAGAAAAGTGGCAGCTCACTGCTGGGAGCCATGGGAAAGTATAATTACACCTCTAAGCCAGGAAAAGAATCTGACCTATCTTACTGTCTGCAGGAGACAACCCAAGTCAAATAAAGCTTCTGACAGTAGAGAAGATAGTTTGCATGACTGTTAGATGCTGATCACGTTTTCCTAATTTTTAGATTAATTTAATAGGCCCTAATGCAGATCTTCCTTCACTAGCTGCACACCTTTAGGCATTTTGGCATGGTTGTTGTCACACAAGTATTTAAATGTTTTCCTGAATCAGGATTATAATTTAATTTAGTGTTGATGCATTGTACTGCTGTGGGGTTTTTTTTGCTTTTTGCCTTTTTTAACGCCTGTGGTCACTGTCAGTCAGAAAAGGTTTAATGCCAAATATGTAAATTCTAAAACCCAAGTTAGGGTTCTGCTGTTGTAAATGAAGAGGGAGTCACGACCCACAACCACAACCTTAGGTACTTCCTCTGCATAGGGCTGCCAGATTGAACGAGTTCATTTTACCATTCCTAAGGTTGCAAACTTTTATGCTATTTCCATTAAAGCATCACATTTGGTCTACCATCCCCATGATGGTACTGGGTTTTGGATGAGAACAGCAAGTTCCAGGTCAAGTGCACAAGGCCTTTTAGTTATTTCAAAGAAGCTGGTGGAAAAACCCAAAATTCTAGTACTCTCATTTTGGAGTTAATCCCACCGTAGGAGTACAACATGGCACAGAATTACTTCTGTGCTGATTTTAGTTCCTTCTGGGTACGGTTCTACACCTAGAAACAGCTCTCTGGAACCATTGGAAAATGCTCAAGGTTATCTTTCCTAACTTTTCTCCCACTGGTGTCCCAGAAAGATTTTTTCCCCTTTACACCTTCTCTTCTACCTGCCAGCCCTGCAGAGATATCTCAAACACCTAAATTGACTCAAATAAAATGCTGATTTCAGGCAGATGATTAAGGCTCCTCAAGGAAGGGTTGGTAGCCCCTGACCTTGTGAGAGCCTTGTGAGTAGGAGGTGCTAAGATTCCTATATAGAAACCATAAAAGCAGTTGTCAGAGCCAAATTTCCACCTTCTTCTCAGGGCTGTGTGCCAATAGCAACACCTGGAAGGATCACAAATCAGATGCTACGTACAGTGGCAAGGGTGAATGTTTCCTCACATCTATTACCTAGCTCACTAAGAGACACTGTGCTTTTTGCATGCTCAGCAATTAAAGAAAAATCAATCCTTCCCCCTCTCCTATTAGCACTGAATATTAAATACAAAGGTAAAGCTCCTCTTACATGACACCAGGGGAAACTCCATACACTTCAGCAGTGCTTCTGGCAGTGGTTTCTGGTCCTGAGCTCACAAACTGAGGCTGCTCCATCTGTCAGACAGGGGAGGCCATATATCCATAGCTTCCATTTATCCATTTTCTACTCAGGCTTTTGCCAGCACTAAAGCAATGAAGGATTACCAAGCATGGTGTCAGCAAAAAGCAGATTTGTTGTCAAGGAAGAGACACTTTTGGAACTGCCACAGACAAAAATAAAAGCAACCCAAAACCAAAACAAACAAAAAAGCCAAAGGTAGAACAACTTGATATATTTGGAGGGTGCAGGGCACAATTGCACGGTAAATTAACCTTGTAACAGCAATGGTCTCTCCTCCAAACTGGAAGGCAGCAGCTTTCCTCTAAGCCTTTCCACAGTTCTGCTGCCTAGGAGGTGATCTTTAGCAATATTCCCTTTTGACCGTGTTCCTCCATATATTGACTTGAAAGCACAGACAGCATTTAGCAAGCGGAGTATCCATAAACACAAGGTCCTTAGAGTACCTGCATGGATCCTTTTCAAAAATGGCTTAGACTCTTTCATGTCCTCAAGGAGGTCTAAGTTTTTGTCCTGTCCTTTGCCATCTCCTCCGACCAATTTCTCATACCAGCTTGAAGGAAATTAAGGGGTGGTAGAAAGGAAGATCTGAAATACTCGTTCCTTTGACTTGCTCTGACATTGTGAGAGGATGTCTGGTTCTGCTCAGTTAACATGTAATTTACCTGTATCACTGAGAGAAGCTG
The DNA here is from genome assembly GCA_025345505.1 of Todiramphus chloris collaris. NCBI lineage: Eukaryota > Metazoa > Chordata > Aves > Coraciiformes > Alcedinidae > Todiramphus > Todiramphus chloris. Next base: position 3,369,727 of record JANVCC010000125.1, on the reverse strand, counting down.
TGAGTATAGGTCCACATCTGACTAACTCTCATATTAAAAGACCTGTGTCAGCCCCAGACAAAGTAATCCATAGTTAAAGGCAGATAATAACAAGATTATAAATTTATGGAAATGAATACCATCAATTTAATTTTAGTTTATAATCTGAGGAAACTAATAGATCTTAATCTACAATACCTGTTTAAATAGCCTCTGCCACTGCTTCTGTTAGAAACAGACTCCTGGGCTAAATGGACTGCTAATATCACCCCATAGGATTTTTTTCCACATCTTATACCTGACTCCTATAAGACATTTCATTGTAGCATTCGCATAAGGAAGTGGAAAATTCAGACAGCATCGTGGCACAGATCAGATGGAGCAATTGTTGATCAGCAGATAGTTCCCATATTGCAATTATAATGCAAAACTATTTTTAGCATGGTATGCTTCTAGTAGAGTCTTAAAGACTTTTCTTTTGTGCTCATTGTGCAGTGACCTAGAAGAAATTCTTACTGATAAGGTTGTCAGAGGACATGTGAAGAGTAAACGATGAATAATGTGGACTCTCCCCAGGGAACACGTGATTCTGAAAAAGATTTGTCCCTACCTCAGATGAGCTGGGGAAGTAGTAACAGGGTCTAACCCTTGCCTGGCTTTTCTTTCAGGGAGAGATATTTCAGACCACAGTTTATTCCACCAAACAGATAGGATTTGTTCAGAGTTTCTGCCCCATCTCCAAAAACAAGTATGCTGGCTAAAAGGGCAAAGGGTTCCTTGAGTGCTCAAAGGGGTTTTTTTAGGGTTAGAAAAGGTCTATAACCTTTGAATTTTTATTTACTGTGGCTGCAACTGGAAAATCTTTTGCATTTACTAATATTTATGCTTCAAGGATGTTGCTCAGTTAGAGCAACCTAAAATATTCTATGATTCTGCATTTGAAACAAAAAAAAAATATTTCAATGAGGAGTTTGATCTCTTTGTTTTGTCAAGACAAGGTCAAGGAATGGCAAAAATTCAAATGGGGACAAAAGTTATTACTATAATACTGTCTTCTACAGAAAAGATGATACAGCAAAATCCAATGCCTGAAAATGTAGACAAGGCCAATATGACCTTAAAATAATTGGCCACTGGAACAGTGTACCAAATGCTCTAATTGTTAGATATTTTAATCTCTAAATTTGTTTCTTGATGTGGTGGGCTTTTTTTTTCCCCCTAAAAACAAAACCTGCTACAGGCAGAATTAATATATTTGAATCAGGGTTAAGTCCAGGCAAGTCATGCATTATGGAAGTGGTCAGAATAGATAGTCCTGGAAATTCCTCCTGGCTTCTACATAAAATTGTTTTCTGATTATCTTTTCAGCAGCTGCACCTCAAAGCGCTATACAAAGGATGTTGGTTGCATTAGAAATGGAGACATGCAGAGGAAAGGAGTTTCTTCCAGAACACTCAAGAGTCCAGCAGCAAAACTGAGCATGTGCCCTGATCTTGTGCATCCTGGATGCAGTCTATTCTGAACCCCATTCTATCTCTAGGCTTCAGGCTGCTCATAGGAAGCCCTAGTTATGACATCTCGTGCATGCCCTTGTCTTCTACACTATTAACAAAGGAAAATGTCTCTGCTCCAGATGCTGATAGACAAAATGTAAGGGGGAGGGAAATTAAACAAGATATACCCACACTGCTTTAACCGATCCTTGTAACCCTAGAGAAAGTACATACATCTTCATATGCATTTCTGACTTGAAACAGCTTTGTGTTTATTTTCTTTAAAGCCAAAATTATCATCAAACAGGTTCAGGAGTTCTGTTTGGATGCTTAGAAAGCTGAATCTCATTCCAGAGGAAAAATGAGATACTGCTCATGTAGCCCCACAGAAGATTCATTCGCATGGGACTAACACAACTGTTTAACAGTAAAAGCTAAAATTTTACACAACAGGATAAAACATAAACTCCTGAAATTCTTAGGAAGTGCTCAAATCAGGAGATGCAGAATTTTTTTTTTTCTCCTGGGACTAGAAATAGCCATTACTGTTATGCAGTGCTCAGACCAAAAATAAGATGTGACATTTTGAAGTGCATACAATCTAGCAAAATATAAAATATTTAATAAATATGTAAATTGGTCAAGCTGCTTCCCCAAGGAGGAAAGCATCAGTCGTGCTTTACAGCCCTCATTCACTTACGCAAATACTTTAAGAGGATCAAGGATGGATTTTAAATGAAGTTAAAGTTTAACGAGAAATATATAATCCTTCAAGGAAGAGATTTTGTCATCTTCATTTACAATTTCTTGCAAGTTTTGAAAGAAAGAAGTTGAAGGACTAGCCTTCTGAGGCTTTGTGCTTGCAGACTGAAGCAGTGCACCTGAATCCTGCAGTCAGGGACGTAACAAAACGTAGAAATGTGATGAACTTTTTCATTGATCAGGGAGTTCTTGATTTTCCCAAATATATAATTTCACTCTTCAACTCATTCCTATAGGATTCCTCTTTGGATAGACTGGCACCTTGAAAGGACATTGTAAATCATCAAGACCTAAGTGACTTGTCATAGAAACCCTTTTAAAATCACTTCAAGTTCCATCTTGTGTTTAAGAGTTCTGTTTTCCAAAAGAGTTGAACCTTATTCCTCTAAAACCTCATTTCTTTAGCAGTTAGGAACCATATTTAAATTTCCAGATCAAACCAATTCTTATATAAAACATACCCATACATGTATACATCCTCCTTAAAAATAAAACGTTCTGGGATAGACAGAACATAGGAGAGTTTAGAAGTTTTCCAGGCTCTTAAACCATTCCTGACATCAAGCCTGCTTTTATAATCTGTTAGTTTCTGGAAACTGCTTAAGAGTTAAAGATAGTTTCATGCAACACGTACTCATGAAACAGGTTTTTTAAAAGCCAGTAACAGTCCTGAAAAAGCTGTGAATACTAAGGAAGCTATTGAAGGAAAAAGAAATGGCTGGGTAAAGAAAATAAGAAATAACCCAGAAAATGCCTTTGCACTAGGGAGGACCCCAGCAAAGGGACATGCTATGTTTATATTTTGTAACCTAGTCCTGGGTTACAAGGCAGGACAAAGCCAGTAAATACAGATTGAGAATTGTTGAAGCTGGAGAGTGTTTAGAACTAAGGAAAGGTTTCTTGGGGGGGCTGGTATCAGGAGGCAGAACTTTCCCTTAGCACATGCTTTGCTCTGCACACTCGTGCATTGTGCTGTTAATTTTCACCCTGTTTCTGAGAGTAATTTCACACTAGAAATAATCTTCTTCCTGCTTCATGTGCTCACACTTTGCATGCTGGAAAGGCTGAAGCAAGTTGATAAAGCACGCAAGAGCCTGTGGGGTTCAAAATGTACTTCTCTCCCTACAAGGAAAACGATTATCTCATGCTTCAGTGGTGCCTGCTCAGAGACCAGCATTCTGCTACAGGTGCCCATCAACTTGATGGAGGTCCAAAGGGGTGTTGTGGTGATGAGGAAAATGGAACAGAGTGTGAATAGTTTACTTGAAAAAAACCTAAATCTGCATTAACATCACATCAGTCACACAGCACAGTAGGCGGATTTTCTCATCGCCTCTGACTTCATCTTTGGTGCCCATGCAGGGAGAAGAATGAAGAGAAGGATTGTGAGAGGGGAAGGTCTGGGAGATCACAAGTCCATGAAGATCTTTATTTTCCTCCTTGATAACAATAGTTTTCTAGAATCCATTTCATTGCTGTCTCGATCAGGTTATTGTGACATTGTGCAAGGTTTATTGGAGTGTGGCATACGTCCCATGGCAATACAACAAATACCAGATTTATGATGTATCCACCACAGCCAGAATCACTGCTTCACCACCATGTAGGCATATTGCTCATCTGTCTCTCTGAACTTGGTGGGCAGACAGTGTCTACAGCTCAATAGTGCAGATGAAGCTTAGCTCTCCTCTGGGGGTAGACAAGGCTGTTACTGCCAAATTCACTCTCCCTACATGGAATCATAGAAATACTTAAGTTGTAAAAGACCTCCAAGATCATCAAGTCCAACCATTAACCTAACACTGTCATTCCCACCACTAAACCATGTCCCTAAGCACCTTACCTATGTGTCTTTCAAATACCTCCAGGGATGTTATTTGAAAGACATACCTCCACTTCCCTGGGCAGCCTGTTTGGCTGCTTAACAAACTTCTCAGTGAAGTTTTTCCTAATGCCCAAGCCCAACCTAAACATCCCCTGGTGCAACTAGAGGCCATTGCCCTCTTGTCCTATTGATTGTTACCTGGGAGAAGAGACTAACACCTGTCTCATTAAAACCTCCTGTCAGAGAGTCGTCGAGAGTGAGAAGGTCTCCCCTGAGCCTCCTTTTCTCCAAGATAAAAAACTGCAGTTCCTTCAGCCACTTCTCATAAGACTTGTTCTGTAGACCCTTCACCAGCTTCATTGCCCTTCTTTGGACATGCTCCAGCACCTCAGTGACTTTCTTGTAGTGAGGGACACTAAAATGAGTGCAGTATATGAGATGTGGCCTCACCACTGCTGAGTACAGGGGCACAATCACTTCCCCAGCCCTGTTGGCCACACTGTTTCTGATACAGGCCAGGGTGCCGTTGGCCTTCTTGGCCACCTGGGCACATTGCTGGTTCATGTTCAGGTGCCTATTAATCAATACTCACAGATCTTTTCCCACCAGGCAGCTTTCTAACCACTCATCCCCATACCTATAGTGTTGCCTGGGCTTCTTGTGACCTAAATGCAGGACCTGGCTCTAGGCCTTGTTGAACCTCATACCATTTCCCTCAGCCAGGCAATCCAGACGAGAAAAAACTGGTCTTACTATTGAAGACTGAGGCAAAGAAGTCATTAAGTACCTCAGCCTTGCTGTTTAGAGCTGACATTCTCCTTGTCCCAGCTCTCTCAGTCAAACAGGGACGTGTGAACAGTTGGCTACAGATTCCCGTTTTGCTTTGAGGTTTATTATTATTATTATTGGGTTCAAACTCCTATCTTTTCACACTTTTTTTTTTTTTTCTTATGTGGAGTGAAAGAACCTTCATCTCTGCAGTCACTGACCATCTCCCTGTGTCTCCTCTGTGCCTGTGCAGAGCAGTATGTGAGACTTTTTCTTTGATGTTGTTGCAGCCCAATAGCAATGTGAAATTAGAGAGAGCTGTATGTGCAGGTACACACTTACTGAAAATTAGTTACACAGGCTGGCAGTCAAGCAGTTAAAGCAGGCATGGAAACGGTTTGCAATCTGTTCCACTAGTCTCTCATGTTTCCATTGTCAAAGTGGGATTATTTTTCAGCAAAACGGCTGCCCTCCAGTACCAGCCTTGGGAATCAATGTAATTAAAAGCAACAACAAAAAAAGTTATATTGTTTTTAAGCATATCTCTAAGCTACGGGGGAAAAAGAAGGAGAATTAGAATATTTGTCCTTACTATTCATGCTTCTCAGTCTGCATCCAGTCATGAGCCGAAGAAGTTGGGTTTAATCTCTTCTACTTGAGCCAGTCTGTGCTGTTTAAAAAGGAATACATCCTCACTGTTTATTCATAGTGACAACAGAATGTTCCTCATCACTGGTAATTGCTGGTCCATTAGGAAGAGCAGAAAGGGTGCAGCTTTCCTCAGCTGCAGGAGTAGCCTGGACTTGGTGCTGCTTGAGTACAAATGTCACAGCTTTTAATGAATGTCTCCCATGACCTTCCTCAAGGACACCTCCTTGCAGAAGGGAGCAGGGATGCTGCTTTCCCAGTTTGCTGTGTGTAGGGTGCCTCTTAATGGGATTTCATGTCAAACTAGCAGTCTGGGGAAGGTTTAATAAGCATAAAAGGCTAACCTTCCCCCCCTACTTCACCCTGAAATCCACTTTCTCAGGAGAAGGGCAAACTGCTTTGCTTCATGTTAGCCTGAACACTCAGAACAATCAGGATGATGCCTTTGTGACAGTTAAGCCCTGTCTTTCAAAGGGAATTGGCAAGCAAATGACATGTAGTAAAGACAGAGGAAAAATTCAGGGAAAAAATGTCAAACTTCCATTTTACTTCAGTCACATTCCATCATACGAAACTTTCTGCGGTGTACGCCTTTCAATGTCCTTTTTACCATCTTTAATATCTGGCCTCAGAAAACAGGACACGCTAAGAAAAAGAGAAATCCACCAAGATCCACAGGATGCCTCTGCTCAGACAATCTAGGTGCCACAAGTCAGTAGAGATTGGGAGACTGTTATGGGAAAATAGCACTTGGCCAACCTCTGCTCATATTCCTGACTAACCATCTGCAACTGGTCAAAATCAGGAAGAGGATGGTGAAGGACAAGATGCAATGAACTCACTCAGGCTTTATTATGTTATTTTTCAACAGGAACAGGTTCAGTGTGATGTTGATTTTTGTGTTAGTTCTGCAGAAATGCAGCTACTTCTAGGAGGAATTTTTAGGACAGTCAGTAATGTCATGGCACAGCTTGTCTAGGAACTGAGGAATATTTTTATGCTATTGCAACAAGAGATGGGAAATGAGATAGAGAGAATTAAGCAAGTGTGGATTTAGTGAGGATATGTAGGCTGCAGCTTCTGATTCCAACAAGAACACGCCATCACTACTGAATTTGAATGGCCAAGGTTCTTGGGGTAGATGTCTCTGCTGGTGGGACTAAAGTGTGACTTTGGGCCAAAAAGAAAAGTGAAGAGCAGAATGGAAATGTAAACAATGTCTGTAAAAAAAACACCCCACCTGTGTGTCTATACAAGAGAGCAGGGCAAGATAATTCAGCTGATGGTATCAGAAGCACCCTATAACTGGAGCTGGCAGTTCCTAGGCATGCCTTCAAGGTTATTGTCATCAGTCCATATCCAGTTAGCCATCCTTCCTTGACTGCCAACCATTGTCTGCATGTGTGTGCACAGTGAGGTAAGTTGTCCAGTCACTGTCATGTGCAAGCAGATGTTCCCAATACCCCATCCCTGCAGGGCTGAGAGTGCTGATCACATTAGCACGTTTGGCAGCACAAGCAGCGTGAAAAACTCCCATCTCCCTCCAGACAGCAGGCAGCAGCTTAATTCCTGTCTCTTCATGGAGCCATGTTGCAAACTGAATTAACTAAACATCTAAAAGGGAGGAAAAACAAACAAACCCCCACCCACAAACCCTGTGCAATGCATCAGTATCTTATTTTTGGGGCCAGCTTATTTAATTGACCTGTTTTATATTTCTTCATTGATATAAATAAGAAGTTAGCAAAACATAATCTTGGACAGGAATAAATGATTGGGAGCAGGGAAAGATGGAAACTGCTTATATCCACTTTGTCACAGAAAACTTGCAGGCAAGGAAGAAAAACTAATTAAACATTCATGCCTTGAGAATTAAGCCCTTACATTCATATGATATTACCAATAGCAAAGTGCTATTCTAGCTTTCCTTATGACAACATAAACTTTTTAGACAAGCAATTTCAAAGAATCTGAAGTGACAGCAGCCACCTCTCTACCACCTTCTTCAGACAGGCATGTTTTGGTTATGTGTGTACAACCCTACTTTCCATATAATTTAAACATATATTAATTCTGACACAGCCTCCCAGCCTGCATCATCCTGGCCGTTTAGCCACGCTTGTGGAAGGAAAATAACAGTGTGTAGATCCTTCTGGATAATCCTCCCTCAGATTCCAGCTCCCCTTTGGATACTGGCTCTGATTTCACCACCAGATGTGGGTCTGTACTTTTAGTCCAAGAGCAGGAATTGCTAGCTGAGACTACTGAAGTAACCTGCTGGTGTTGGTGTTGTAGAATGGTTGGGAAACAGATGCTGCTGATCTTGTCTGGATCTGAGAAGCCCAGGCAATAATTACTGATATATATATATATATACCCACACATCACAATATAATATGTATTACGTATATTAATTATATATAATATTAGGTCTAAATCACCACCTGGGAATTTGTCCCTGCATATACAAGCTAATAAGTAATGTCAATATATAAAAATATTTCATGACTACCTCAACTAATTGCTAAGTGAAATTTAAGTGAAAAATTTAAATGAAAGGAAACACCACTGTAAAGTATGGTGTATTGTTTTGTTTTGTTTTTTAATTCTTCTTTTTCTATTTGTTTGGTTTTGTTTGTTTTTTACATATTTATTTATATATTTTACTTTTCTTTTTTTATTTCTGAGCTGCTGTGCAGATGTTCTACTCTCCGGAGGAGAAAAATGTTTGACAGCAAAGAATATTTGTGTTGGCAGTATCACTTGATCCATGTTTTGGGAGCCAAACTGAAAACATATTTTCACAAGGTACAGCCGTACATCATTAGAAGGAGCCAACTTCTGTGGGTTGCACAAGTACATCTAAGAGAGAGAAGATGTGTAAATTAAAATACACCCCAAAATCTGACAGAAATATATTTGGGGATGGGAAAATTCAGGAAGGCAGCAGGTTTCTGTGTTGCCATTTCTGCTAACAGTCCAGGATGGGTTCTGTCTGCTGCAGTACTTTATTATATGGTTGGGCTTTGCTGTTCCATCTGCAATGAAAGCTGTACCCCAGCTTCCTTTCCACTTCTTGGTTTCCTGCTGCTAGTAGAGGATAATCTTATCTCTCGGTGGCTGGTCTCAGGTGTATGTCACATGGTCCTCCCTGGGAGCATAGCCCCAAAATGACACAGCCCTCAGAGAAAATGCAGACATTTGTCACCCATGAGATTCCCCAGGGAACTCACAAAACAGGACAACAAATTTCTGTTCATTGTGAGTAAACTCACGATGCTATAGCATTGAAAATACCAAGCAGAATGGTGCAGTTGGTTTGCTGGAGGGAAGGAATGCCATCGTGAGGGACCTGGACAGTCTTGAGGAGTGGACCAATGAGAACCTCATGAAGTTCGATAAGGCCAAGTGCAAGGTCCTGTATACGGGTCAGGGCAATCCCAAGCACAAAGACAGACTATGCAGACTGGGTGCAGAATGGATTTAAAAGCAGCCCCACAGAGAAGGACGTGGGGGTGTTGGTTGGTGAGAAGCTCTCCCAACAATGTGTGCTTGCAGATCAGGTGGCCACCTGTATCCTGAGCTACATTAAAAGAAGCATGACCAGCAGGTCGAGGGAGGTGATTCTCCCCCTCTTATCCACCCTTGTGAGACCATACCTGGAGCACCACATTCATCTCTGGGGACCCCAACAGAAGAAGGATGTGGACCTGTTGGACGGAGTCCAGAGGAGGGCCACCAAGATTATTAGAGGTGTGGAGCACCTCTCCTATGAAAACATGCTGAGAGAGTTGGGGTTGTTTAGCTTGGAGAAGAGAAAGCTCTGTGGAGACCTTCTTGCTGCCTTTCAATACTTAAAGGGGGCCTATAAGAAAGATGGGGACATGCATTTTAGTAGGACCTGTAGTGATAGGACAAGGGGTGGTGGCTTTAAACTGAAAGAGTGTAGGCTTAGATCAGATATAATGAAGAAAATATTCACTAAGACGGTGGTGAGGCACTGGAACAGGTTGCTCAGAGAAGTTGTGCATGCCCCATTCCTGGATGTTTTTCCAGGGCCAGGTTGGATGAGGCTTTGAGCAACCTGGTCTACTGGAAGGTGTCCTTGCCCATGGCAGGGAGTTTGGAACTATATGATCTTTAAGGTCTCTTCCAACTCAAACCAGTCTATGATTCTATGAAACACAAGCAGAACAGAGTAGCTATAGTCACCTGGTCAGTTAGAAAAATTGCTGTCGCTGCTAAACCATGTAAAACAAAGCTACAGGCAGGTCAAGAAAATTTCGGACACAGCAAACTTAACAAGGCCCTTCAATCTCAGTGCAAAGCTTATGACCCATTACTACCACCAGCAGTTCCATATTGCAAGGCTACATACTTGCACACATGTTGTCTTCAGTCCTGCATGACCTATGGTGAGCATCACGATGACACCTGGTAGCCCAGAAACTGCTTCATGTACCATCATTTTTCCCCTGTTACATGGTGATGACAACAAGCACTGATGCTGCTGCATAAACCCAAAATTTGCATTAAGGGAAATCAAACTTACTCCTTTTCTCTCACTGTGTAGAGAGACACCTTGTTTCACTGTTAACCCCATTATCCGTTAGAGTAATTCTCAGGGTTTCCATTATATATGTCAGGAACAGACCTCTGAAGAGAAAGATATTAAAATATGTCAAATGAAGGATTCTTGTCATATCAAGAAAGTAGAAAAGTAACTCAAGCATTAGTAACATTGTAGAGTTGAAACCATCCTTGACATGCGAATATGAACCTCTGTGGAATTACTTCCATTTGGTTTGGAGTCTGGATATTTACTTTTTGCTCTGAACATTGAATTTTCTTTTTTTTTTTTTTTACTTCTGCAAAGCAACCAGTATTTCTTTGCTAAGTTTTTCTACTGCTTTTTCTTTCTTGATTATATTTCTTTCTTTATTTATTAGGCTATCATGTATCTTATATAATAGTCAGAATCCAATCCACCTTGCCACAACTTTTAAAATGCTTATCATAAGCCTTTAATACTATCAAGTCTTTTGAAGACTCTGATCAGGACAAGAATCCCAAGTACTCTGATTAAAAAAGTGCTTGACAGTATTTTGACTTTCAGATGACCCTTGTTTGCTTTTAAAACCCGGATGGATTTTTCATAGTATTTCCAAAAATCTATTAGATGTATGAGAAAGTTGTTTGCTAATTATCATTGTTATCATTAATGATGGTAGATTTACTAGATGCTGGAACCATCTAGAAAACAAACATCAGTCCATCCACTTCTGAACCAGAGAACAGCATGGATGAAAAATTACATTTATTTTTCATTCTTTATTATAATATATCACTGTGTCTTAATAGAATACCTACTGCTGAAATCTAAATACTAAGAGAGTTTTAACATTACTTTTCCATCTGAGTTTTTTTCCACGTAGTCATTCATCTCTCTGGAATCTCCCACAGCTCTCCGTTGTTTTGCAGGGCTCTTGCTACCAGTGGCCCATAAGCAGTGAAGATTCCCAGCAATCTGATAAATCTTCACAGCTTTAGACTGAGCCTCTTGAACTCCTGATGGTGCTGCCTTAACAAACTGATGAGGACCAGACTTAAAGGAAATGTGAGCATCTGAATTTCACCGAAATAAACAATGCCATCACAGTTCGAGCAGTCCTAGTCTCAGCTGTTGAGAAACTGCATGAGTATGGAGGGAAAGGTAGCTTTATGGTTGCTGTATTTATCTATTTCTCCATAATCATCTACTATTAGACATGACTACAGACTAAATAGTTCACTAGGCAGTTGCCTCGTTTAACAGAACAAAGGGTTTTGCCACCAAATTACTTTCACGAAAGGGACAATAGATGACAGGAAAGCAGAGAAACAATGGCAGAAGAAAAGGATACGCAATGCATAGCCTGGAGTCCTCAGTTGCTATTGTAATTTAAAGGACTAATT